>JAJOOS010013747.1:0-45545 GCA_029582725.1 Solanum chiquidenum
GGGTCAAATGGATTATTGGTGAAGAATTTATACTTATCCTGTGATCCTTTTATGCGTGGACGGATGCGCAATTTCACGGGGTCTTACCTCCCTCCTTTCGTTCCGGGAGAGGTAAGTAATGTCATAAGGATTTAACTTATATATACTAGCATTGTCGAGTTATTTTTAGTTGAGTGTAGTTTTACTTGGTATAGTAAATGTGGTTGCTTTGTTTTCCGTGTTACTTTCCTCCTTTTGTTCCGGGAGAGGTAAGTAATGAGGTAAGAATTTAACTTATATGTACTGACATCGGAGTTATTTTTAGTTGAGTGGAGCTTTACTTGGTATAGTAAATGTGCTTGCTTTGTTTTTCGTGTTACCTCCCTCCTTTTGTTTCGGGAGAGGTAGGTAATGTGATGAAGATTTAATTTATATATACTGACGTTGTCGAGTTATTTTTAGTTGAGTGTAGTTTTTACTTGTTATAGTAAATGTGGTTGCTTTGTTTTTTGGGTTACCTACCGTCCTTTCATTTCGGAGAGGTAAGTAATGCGATAAAGATTTAACTTATATATACTGATAATGTAGAGTTATTTTTAATTGAGTGTTGTTTTTACTTGGTATAGTAAATGTGGTTTCTTTGTTTTCCGTGTTACCCCCTCTTTTCATTTCAAGGAGAGGTAAGTAATGAAGCAAGGATTTAACTTATATATACTGACATCGTAGAGTTATTTTTAGTTGAGTGTAGTTTTTACTTGGTGTAGTAAATGTGGTTGCTTTGTTTTCCGTGTTACCTCCCTCTTTTCATTTTGGGAGAGGTAAAGATTGAACTTATATATACTGACATGGTCGAGTTATTTTTAGTGAAGTGTAGTTTTACTTGTTATAGGGAATGTGCTTGCCTTGTTTTCCGTGTTATCAATTTCGTTTTTTATGGATAGTTAACTGTAGTTATCTTTTAAGGTGACATAATAGTCGAGCCAAATTGTTATTGTTGCCTACTGTACTATTAGCCTTTTTAGGCTATGTTGCTCGGACTCTCCAAAATGTTGTTGCACCTGTGTCGGATCCTTAAGAAATGCACTACTTTTGGAGGATCCGACACTCACCTGACGTCATTCTGAAAGAGTCCAAACAACATAGGCTTTCTGTTTTCATAGAAACTGGAGATTTAGTGTAGTTAGTTCAATTACAGTTACAGTTCATCTCTCTTTTTGGAGGCGATGTTTGCTGCTAGTGCATAACAAACAAAATCTGTCGAATTCTCCATGGCCAATATTTACATACACCAGAAAACAAACACCACAGGTCCAGGTCTAACAGCTGCATTTGTAAGTGAACTTTGATGTAGTACAAAGATCATGACATGCTCGTATTTGACATTTTCCCTATTTTGTCTTGGCCAGAAGTTTTGTGTAATGAATAATAACTTTTTGTGTTTCCTAAGAAATGCACTACTTTTAGAAGATCCAATACTCACCTGTCATCATTCTGGAAGAGTCCGAACAACATAGGCTTTCTGTTTTTAGAGAAACTGAATGTTTAGTGTAGTTATGTGTAGTTGGTTGCCTATCTGAAATGTCCGAAATTCAATTATGTTTATTGTTTATCTAATTAACTGATACATTTCACGGTGGGAATTTGAGCCTTTTTTTCTTGAACACTGCCGTTGCCATCACGGTTTTGTTGTTTCTGTAAAAATAAGCTACATAGTGGACTTATATGGCCGTGTGTGTCCTAAGTTCAGTACAATTGTCTAACGGAGACATTTGATGGTGGCAAACTACATTTTACACAACAATAAAACTACTGTTTTTGGAGGCGATATTTGCTTCCAGTGCATAACAAACAAGATCTGTCGAATTCTCGGTGGCCAATATTTTCATACACCAGACAACAAGCACCAAAAAACCAGTTCAAATAGCTGCATTTATAGTTGAACTTTGATGTTGTACAAAGATCACATACTAGTATTTGAAATTTTCCTATTTTGTCTTGGCGCCATGAATATTGTGTAATGAAACTTATCCTATACACGTTTTCAAAAGGTAATTGAAGGATTTGGCGTCTCCAAAGTTTTAGACTCAGATAATCCAGACTTCAAACCAGGTGATATAATCTCAGGTTTCACTGGTTGGGAAGAATACAGCTTAATATACAATACCGAGCAGCTGAGGAAAATTCAGGCGGATGATATGCCTCTGTCGTATCATGTCGGTCTTCTTGGTATGGTTAATCTTGACCTAAAGTCTCCACTTTTTATTAGCACCATAACAATTCATTCTTATAGTTTTTGTTTCTCTTCTTCTGAGCTTTTCGTACTCCTGTTTCCGCCTCTTCAGTATCATATCCTTATCACCAAACTAGTATTTTTTGAGTTCAATACAGCGAACTTAAGAAATTATTAATGTTTTATGTATTTCCTTGTCGGAGTTGTATCCGAATCCAAGTAAGACTTCTTCTTGCAAGTGATTTTTGTTTGATGACCAAGAAATCCCTATGGGTCAATCCTTAGGATCATCCCCAGACATTGAACCTCGGGGATAATGGGCCGTCCCTCTACCCTTATCCACTTGAATATCAGGTTTAGTTTGCCTGATGCAGGGCTCAAACCTGTGATCTAAATCGCAAGTCCCTCAATCTTTCCCACTTGAACTAACCATCGGGGCAAAAAAGAAATGGATCATATAGGATCAGGAACTTGCCTATTCTTCGTATTGTTAGACACGATTTTCTAGTTATATTATGATGTCTCATGAATGTGGACTTTATACAGGCATGCCAGGTTTCACAGCTTATGCTGGATTTTACGAGATTTGCACACCTAAAAGAGGGGATTATGTTTTCGTCTCTGCTGCCTCGGGAGCAGTTGGCCAGCTTGTTGGCCAACTCGCGAAGTTACATGGATGCTACGTCGTAGGATGTGCTGGGACAAAACAAAAAGTAAGTCTGTTTACGCGGATTGTAACGTCTTTTAGAAACTGCATTTGTTGTATTTCATGTTATTACTGACTGCACATTCAACCACATATTATTAGGTTGACATATTAAAGAGTAAGCTTGGATTTGATGGAGCATTCAACTATAAGGAAGAAGCAGATCTTGATAAAGCTCTCAAAAGGTGAGGAAAATGTCTAAACAAACGTCACTAACCGTTGGTAAGTAGAATAATTTAGAGCTCGAGGTGGATTTAGGATCGATTTTGTGAGTTCAAATGGATTCATTGTTATGAGAGAAAAACATAGTAAGATCATGCTCGTTCTAAACTCATTTACTCTAGATCTTGGATTTGGCTCTACCTCTACTTAGAGCACGATAAAGATGAATATAGTTCATTTTTCGTAGCAACAATGAAAACTTCTGACTCTCATTTTCACTTTTCTTGATAGACATTTCCCCGAGGGGATCGACATTTACTTTGACAACGTTGGCGGATCCATTCTAGACGCAGCATTGCTCAACATGAGGATCCATGGCCGGATTGCCATTTGTGGAATGGTTTCTCAGCAAAGCCTTTCGAATCCACAAGGTATACACAACTTGTTTCAGCTCATCACTAAGCGCGTTAAGATGCAGGGCTTTCTTCAGAGCGATTATCTACATCTATTTCCGCGCTTTCTTGAAGACGTTACTAGCTTGTACAAGCAGGGAAAGATTACATACTTTGAAGACATGAACGAAGGCCTCGAGAGTGGTCCTTCTGCCTTTGTTGGACTGTTTTCTGGACGGAACATGGGTAAACAGGTCATCCGTGTCGCTCACCATTGATCTTAATCCAAACCCCTCGAGTTTTTTTCTCGAGACAGAGATCTTACTGCTACCTCCGAGCTTATCATGACCTTCCCTGTTAGCAAAAAAAGACCATTTTTGCATCAGGAACAAGGCCTATGTAGACCAAATTGTAAACTGATGAGACAATGAACACTAATTTTTCTGTAGTTAGGTAGTAAATATATCAAATTCATGCATTATATTTTCGTATTATTAATCACTGCATTGCTAATTCTTGCGTAACTTATCACTAAACCAAGCAACCCCTCAATTTATAAATTTTTAATGCAAACTAGCTACTCAGTGGCGGAGCCACAATACTAGATATGAGTTTAGATGAATCCAATTTTTTTTTTCTTTTGAAGAATTAGCCTAAATAATCGTCTATCAAACTGATTAAATTAAAAATAGCTGACAAAATATAATATATGTTTAATTGTATATAGTAAATGTATAATCTATGTATACTAACTAAAAACGTAAACAACAAATTTATCTGACTATTCCTAAGACTTTATATTATGAAAATCATTTAATATGTTATGTATCAATACTAAAACAAGAAATTGGCTTGTTGACAAGTTTAGAACATAAAGATTTGAAAATTTTGACTAAAAACGTAAACAACAAATTTATCTGACTATTCCTAAGACTTTATATTATGAAAATCATTTAATATGTTATGTATCAATACTAAAACAAGAATTTGGCTTGTTGACAAGTTTAGAACATAAAGATTTGAAAATTTTGATTTCGCCTTATTAGCTACTTCATAGACGTAATATTGAGATAATGGTAAAAAATATATCTGAAATATTATTATTTTGTGAATTTTATATCTGCACTATGAAATGTTTGTGTTTTTAACATGGACTAGAAAAAGTGTTTGAATACCATCCCCTAAAAGTGTGTGACAATTTAATTTATCCATAAAATTTCATTGACGTAGCAACTGACTCATTGATTTCAGCTGTATTTTTATAAATAATTAGTGACAGTTTAAACAGAAAATTTAACGGAAAACTTATCTAAATATAACTAGTCAAATTTTGACTTGATATACCTATTAAGAAAATATTGATTGATATAGAGAGTTTGCCATTTTACCCCTATTAATTGATAGTATACCAAATATATTTCTTCATTACATTTTTCAAAGATATTAACTCAATATTAATAAATTGAAGATATAATAGAAAAAAATAGATTGTCTTTTATTGATTCGTTAAAGATGACAAGTAAAAAAAAAAATTAAATTAAAAAATATTTGACTAATAAATAGAGATGATGGGAGTACCATATTTGAAAAATATTTGACCATTTATAGCAATATATAATTTTAATACACGTATAAATCGCAAATTTTAATTTTCAATTTTTTTTTTATTTGGTAAAGTTGAAAAAAAGAATGAAGTATATAAGGAAGGTGAAATATTGCGGGAATCTAAAAGCAAATATACAAATTCCCTTCTTCCCAAATTTCACTATTTGAATTCGCCGGAGCGATTTAGTTCATCGGAAACGCCTTTTTTGTTTACCGCCGGCGAAGAATTCCGTCGACGGAGAGCTGGTGAGAGTTCTATTTTTGCATACTACATCGTATTCCAGAAAAAAAGTTTTTTTTTCTTCTGTAAATAGTAGGGTAAAAGTATAACCAAAAATTGAATCTTTGCTACTTTACATGTTCTCCTGATTTTAGGATTGTTATGTGTAACTTTATTTTATACTGAAGCAAATGCTTGAAAAATGATTAAACAAGGTAAATTAGTTTTCGTGGAAAATGTTTTTCTTTTATCAAACATATGTTGTGTATCTCTCTTGTTTTCGGTGTGAGATGAAGTGGTTGTTGGACAGAGGTTTTGCCTTTTTTTTATGACTTGGGATTTTTGAATTTAGGTGGGAAATTTGTTTAATAATTGATGGAAGCTCCAGGGGGACCTAGATCAGGGAATGTACCATCCAATTACAATCCTGATGCACTTGCTCATGGAATGCAACATTTGGAAATTAATAGACCCAACCACCCACCTACAAACCCCACTGGTGGTCCTAGGCCTAGTGCAACACCTTTTGGGCAGCAGCCACCCTCTTTTGCTGGTGGGCTGCCTGCAAATCGTCCAGGACCTCCTCCACCTGGTGCATTACAAAGGGGTCCTCCGCAAACTACATTGCCTCAGAATGTAGTTTCTAGACCAATCGTCCCTCCTTCTGTGGGTCAAGCTCCACCGTCCTTTGCATCTAGGCCACCTCCTGCTGGTGCAGTGCTTCATTCTGTTGGTAGTCCTGCCATTCGACCGCCACCTGGTGCTTTGCCTTCCGCCCTGGGTCCTCGTGCTTGCCCGCCAGGACCTTTTGCTGCTTCAACAGGTCTTCTTGAGCCGCCTTCAGGTGTTTCTAGTTCAGCTAGTAATGGGCCACCTGCATTTGGTCCAGGGACAATGCAGAGTGGACCACGTTTTCCTCCTCCAAGCAGGCCACCAGCTGGAGCTCCTCTGTCATCAATGTTATCATCTGGAACTCCTTCTCAGCCTCCAAGGATGCATCCATTCTTTGGGAGTCCACCTTCAAGCACAACATCAGTTACTGCACAACCACCACCTCCATTTCTGGGATCAACTCAGAATGTGCCACCTTCTTCAAGTTTCTCCACATTTGCACCACCGGTCCAAGCGATGCCTCCTCCTATGGTTGCTCCTTATGGAATGCAAACATGGCAAACACAGCCCCATCAGGTAAAATATGCTTATCATATTGTGATTGTACTTCTAGGGTAAAAAGTTTCTGTCTTTCCTGAAATTAGTGTAACAACTCTTATCTTATTGAAGGAAACAAAATTTGTATCATGGCGTACAGACAATTTATAGTTAATTTATTTGCAAAGTCTAGTAGCGTAACATGTGAAACTTAGAGAGAAAGAACAATTCATAGGACACTTATTATTCCTTTTTATTTACAACTTAAAAATCAACAATCCATCACAAAGAGATTACAGCTCTAGGGAGTTAAAAAGATAATATATAAGTTTTCTATGCCCCTTATGTTTTTGTTTGATCATTATCACAGGAGAATTGCAAGTTTAATGGTTTTTATAAACATAAAAATTGCATCTTTTTGGTCCTGGCAGCGGAAATATGGCCACTCTGAAACTTTTTAATGGCGAAGTAAGTGGAAATTCTTTTGATAATTGTGTAGCATAGCAGTGTGACTCGAATGTAGGAGGCCTGCGTTGATACCTATGTTGAAGTATGTTGCAATTTCATCTTAAAGCCTAAGTTGTTAGAGAAAGAAAAGTGATGCCATAAAGAATTTAAAGATCAACCTGTCCCTTATGTAATCAGAAGTAGCATAGTGATCTTCTGCAAAAAAGAAAAAGAAAAAAAGAAAACAAAGAGCAACGAAACATGGTGCTTTTTGAAATTACTTTTCTTCGTTGTTCCTTCTGAAATCCTAAAATCACGAGGACTAAGTTTTTGGATCAAGTAGATGGGTTCCAGTATGCTTTTTGTACTTCTCCGTCTTTTGTTATGCGTCGTGTACTATATATCCACTTTAATGTGAGGTACATAAGCTGAATTTACTGGTTTTATAGGTTGCTCCACTTTCTGCTGTCCCTGGTTCAATGCAACCACCTATGATGTTTGGGATGACGTCTCTGCATTCAAATCAAGCAGAAGCTGCAATAACTCCTTCTATGGGTCATGCTGGATCTGCATTAACTGGGCAATCAAACTTTGATTCCAGTCAAATTCCGCGCCCAATTCCAAATTCTGCAGTAATCTTGCATGAAACTCGTCAAGGCAATAAAGCCAATCCCCCTCCGGTAAATTATTTCTTCATTGCAGGAAAGAAGTTGTTTTCCTTCATAGTTATGTTTACTGTTTCCAGGGGTTGTGTTTATTCAGCTACGAGCTATGCTTTTCTTTAAATAATAATTCTAGTGCATTAGAAATAGATATATAAGTTAACTATAAGAAGAAAAGGTTCATAATAGTTGAAGTTTCTTTTCCTTGCTCTTTTTCTAATATCCTTCTATTTCCCTTGTCTCCCTTGAAGCCTGCCACCAGTGACTACATTGTTTGGGACACTGGAAATTGCAGTCCACGGTTCATGAGGTGTACTGTCAATCAGGTGCTGATCTTCTTCACATTATTTTGATTTCTGTACATAATATTCAATCTAATCAATTTTGTGTGTTTATACCTTTTCCTGTTCCACTTGAAAGAGCAAGCTTATTGACCATTACTATTCCATCTGAACGATGAGTACTGATTGTAGATGATTGGGTCCTTGTTATTTGTTCAACAGATTCCATGCACCAGTGACCTTTTGACGACCTCTGCAATGCAGTTGTCTCTGTTGGTCCAACCCTTGGCTCTTCCTCATCCATCTGAACAGCCCATTCAAGTAATTCACCTTTTCTTCTTGTAAACATTCTAAATTTACTGTCTGAGACAGAGCTATAGTTCTTTCCAGATATTTTATATTTACCTTGTTTCCAGTTTTTAGGTTTCTGCTATCTAGATGTATGTTAGAAATCATAGCAAAAAGAATAGATTTCCATCTTTTGATGTCCAAGGAGAACATTAATTTGTTATTCGACATAATTTTCATTGTTCTAGTAGTGGTCAATGAAGTGGGTGCAAACCTTGGAGGCTAGGGTTTAATTTCCAACATAGACACATACACTAGGTGATTTCTTTGTGACTGTCTAAGCCTTGCTAGACAAAGTTACTCGATACATATATTGGTGAGAGGTAACATGTACCTGGTGATATAGTCTAGGTGCGAGCAAGCTGGCTTGGACCTCACCGTTACCAACAAAAACAAAAAGTATTCTGAGCTGTTCTTTTACACAGAAGTTCTTAAAGAATTGCAAGAGATAAGATGATAATGTGTATAGCTTGAATTTTGCATTTCAAAAGGCTAATTTATCTTGTTCTGTGAAGCAAGTACAAATTTGCAAACTGTGATATACTGTACCATTTTATCCATGAGACAGACAACTATATTATGACATGCACCCACTGCATTTAATAGATGACAATGTTTTGTAGCTTTGTATTAAACAGAAAAATGAGCTTTTACTCGTTATTGCTTTGTCTTTTCCATAATGGTTTCTGACTGCAGATGGATGGCCATAAGGACCTTTGTGCACTATTTTGCGGTCATTCCTGAGTTTGGAGTTAAACTCAGCTACTTATTTGATGAATGTAAATACTTAGCTTTCTTGTCAAAGCTAGCTGTTGGATGTAAATTCTAAGGATGATATGTTCATTGATCTTGAGCTACTCTATAGCTTCATATGGGATGCTGACTGCTGATGAATTGCATTGATAGTGTCAAGATGGTTTTAAGTTTGTCCTAGATATATTCTTGTTCAGATTATGTTTAAGTGCTACAAGCAGTAATTTTTCAGAAGGTGCAATCCAGAGAGCTACAACCCTCCTAGGTGCAGTAGGGTGCTTTTTCCTTGTTCTTTTGTGACTATTATAGGATAACGTTGAGTTGCAGGTATACCTTATGGACTTGTGAAGTATTAACTGATGAATGTAGTATGCTTCTTGCATACTTATCATTTATGTTTACTCTTTATTGTGACTATTTTGGAGGAAAATAGCTTTGGTTGGGTTCTTACATTACCTTTATATATATAAAAAAGCTTTGGTTGGGTTCTGCTAGCTTACTCAAGCGAGAAAATGATACTTGTATTGGTGTCTTTACCTTCTTCTCACACGACATGTTGGATTGTTTGATAGGTTGTTGATTTTGGAGAAAGTGGTCCTGTTCGTTGCTCTCGCTGCAAAGGCTACATAAATCCTTTTATGAAGTTCATTGATCAGGGAAGGCGTTTCATTTGTAACTTATGTGGTATGAATGAATCCCTTTCACCAAACCTATGTGATACTTAGAGTTTAGAGCCTGCTTCTTGATGACATCTACTGTATCATAATTGAAGTTCTAGGGGACATGGACACAGACTCGGACAAGGATACGAGTCTGACATGTGTGCTGGACAACTTATAGGAAATATAGGATGTGAAACGGCAAACACTGAAACATAGAATGTTCTGAGGGCTAAGTTCTGCTTGAATTCGTCTTATTAATAAATTTCTAAACAACGTTCGTATTTATCTACTGAGCATATTTAGTGTTAGAAAATTGATTCTAGTGTTAAGCATATATTTGACAATATGTTTATCTGGAAAATATTGGCAGCAGAAGTTGATAAGTCCAATGACTGGTTTGATTTTTGAGAGTTATTTGGTGGTTGGATTGGTGCAATATTTATTGGCCTGATTGTTTCTATATTAGTGCAAGTTATTCAGGAAGGAGGGACAGATGACAAATTTTATCCAAGTATTACTTTGGGCTGGTAAACAGTATTGCCATATCCTGAGAACATCAGGCGGGCTGGTTCCCTATATTGTTGCTATGACGTAGTGGTAGAAGGTCCATATAGAAAAAGTGATGTAGTGATGGAACGAAACATTGAGTTTTAAGGACAGGGCAAACAAAGTCTGGACATGGTCTACCCTTAGGAAAAGGAATGAGCAACGCAGCAGCAGAACACTAGAGAACAGTGCTGAGAAAATTGTCAAGGAATCCACCTATTTCTCCGAATGCTTGAATGAAAAGTGTACCTTTTCCTATTACGGTTACAACTATGGAAAAAGAATAATCTAGTGATTTCTTTTGCTTCCACTCAATTAACTGCTCAAGTACTGTGCATTTTACTTTTCATTGTGCAACCAATCCTAAAAACCTAAGAAACACGCTAATAGATGCAACTGATAAATTAAAACAGTTAACATGAAAACTCTTATCAATTCCCAAATATTGAAGTTTGAATGAAATTCTGAAGTTTTAATTCCACATGTTTGACATCTTTTTGCAGGATATACCGATGAAACTCCTCGGGATTATCACTGCAACTTAGGTCCAGATGGCAGGCGTAGAGATGCTGATGAAAGGCCAGAACTATGCCGAGGAACTGTTGAATTTGTAGCTACTAAGGAATATATGGTTGGTGACCTTTGGTGGACTTTAATATTAGATAAATTTATTGAAGATTTACATTTCAAGTTTGCACACCTTGATTAGGTGGCATGGTTGGATGAATTTATTGAAGTAGAATCAGTTTTAAATTGAACTCCAAGCAAAGGGTTATCGTACAAAGAGTTTCCGAATTCTATGTAGATTTGTTTTGATATTTAGGGAAGCTTGCACATCACCTAGTACGTCATATCCATTGCAAATATTTGCTAATGTACAATTTTTCAGCAGTAGTTCATTAGTATGTATGTACTGTTCTATTGCTAATTTAACCTATTTTAGAGGAACTGAGGATTGCACCAATAATCATCTTAAATAACTTTTTATCTTCTTCGTTAGTCTTGGTGGGGAAACAGTTCTGCTCTATGTATTTCTTTAGGTAATACTTGCACATATTCAAACTAATGCAAATAATTTCATGGAGAGATAAAAGAGGGAAGGCAAAAGGGATATATATTACACTGTGGCTGATTTGTCAAGTTATTGGTCCTGGACTTTTGCAAGATGGTATCGACAGTAAAAGAGATTGGTGGTGGTGATGATTTGAACACATTTTTCTCTATTTTAACAGAGAATGTTTATTGACAAATAATTCATGATTTTAGACAAAACTACTCTTTGTTTATAATTGTTTATCTCAGCTAGCAATTTAAACGTATGCACTTCTTGTTCTTGATGGAGTAGTTTCCTTGATATATGCTGGCATGTTTTTGATTTTAAGTGATAACTTGGAAACAAATCCAGGTGCGTGAGCCAATGCCTTCTGTATATTTCCTCCTTATTGATGTCTCCATGAATGCCATACAAACTGGTGCAACTGCAGCTGCTTGCAGTGCGATAAGCCAAGTCATTTCTGATCTTCCTGTAAGTCTGTTTTAATTACTGGTAATTTAATTCATTTACAATTGGCAATATCCTTACATTAAAACATATTATAATACAGCCTTCTGTCTTTTTGAATGGAGATCCTCACAAAACAACTTCATTCATACTGAATTTCTTGACGTAACTGGAAGTTCAGTTTTAATGTTAGTGTTCAAGCAGCTAGTTTTGCCTTTTCATCCTTTGGGATCGTGACAACGGTTATGAGCTTTTTGACTTGGGAATTTCCAGTTTGTTTTAAGTCCTTTATAGTGCAGTGTAGTAAGGACGATGTTCTGGTAATGTTGGTTTATAGGGCAGAATGTCTAATGTAGGCCTTAGTTGGTTTTTATGGGGGAAGGGAGGTGTTTCAGCAAAGAACCTCATGAGTAGGTGATATTACTAATGGTTGGAGAATTCAGGTCATTTTGAGAGGAAAGTATAGTTGATTAATTATTTTTGACGGACAATTAGCAGGTGTCACCAAAGAGCCACTGGCTACTCCAGCAGCAGCCTCAAGCCCTTAACACAGGAGAGTTCTTTGAGAGAACATAGAGACAAGTCATGTGTTTTAATTCACCCAGTTTGTCACCGAGTCAAGTCATTCGTCCCAAATCAATTCACTGGATCTTGATTTGGTAAAATTCTTCATCTAATTAAAAGTATGAGTGAAGATATTACGCAAGTGGTCAGGACATTATCTTTACTTGTCAAAGGATGGGTTAGTCAAGTTTATGGTAGTTATTGATCGTGATACTCTGCTATTTGATCTATCATGCATTATTATGGTTGGTTTGATTTTTAATGCACAACATTTATGGAGAGAGTATACGAGCTGTCCCTGATGTTGGCAACTTGTTATTGCAGGAAGGTCCTCGAACATTGATCGGAATTGCTACATTTGACTCGACTATCCATTTTTACAATCTAAAACGTGCACTGCAGCAGGTTTTACACATTGGGATTTCATTTACCCTGCAAGATATAGCTACTGTTCCTATTAAACAAAACATGCTTTGGTATCAATGTTCGAAATCACTAAGTATCTGTATTTTTCTCTTTCTTACGTGTATGATGACTCACAATTACTTTCAGTCAGGAAATTAGATGTAGAAAGACATCTGGATACGAAGTGTCTGCAGCTTTTCAAAAATGATTTCTTGTTAGATTCTATGTAAATGTAGCCAAAGGTTTTAGTTGAATACATTTCTCATTTTTTCTGGTAAATTATAAATGAAACAGATCATCAAAATTTTGTATAAATAATATAAAAATCTAGCCAACAGATTGTGAAGGAGTGTAGTAGCCAACAGTGTAGTAGTTTCCTTTTCCTCTTTATCTTGTCTAATGGTAGTTCATTGGTTTGTTATAAGAGAATATTTTCCAGTATTCAGGAAGGAGTTATTCCTCAGCTGCTCTGGTCGACCTTAACCGGTAGTGCTGCTCCATTGTACTTGATTATGCAGTTCCGTGTTTGTTCTTCTTGGGAATTTCTGCTTTCTATTTCACTTCTAGTTGTTTCTGATATGATGGTGTTCCATTATTTTTTCTATTCTATTCTTTTAGTTCTTACCTTTTTAAGCATCTCGGAGTGGGTTTTCTCTTATTGGTATGTGTAAACTAATTTATTTCATTAAGAAATGATGGATTTTTTTACATTTAATATCGATACCAATTGCAAATAAGACTGTGGAAGTGGTTTGATCTACTTTGAAGTAAAAGTGCATGCTCATTTCATCCAGAATCTGTGTTTTTGATCCCGAGTCTGTGTTTGCAGCCATTGATGCTTATTGTCCCTGATGTCCAAGATGTTTACACTCCCCTTCAGAGTGATGTTATTGTGCAGCTCTCAGAGGTTAGTCCTGCAAAATGTTGACTTCTTGTTTTTTTCATTTTCCTTTTACTGAAAGAAAATGACTAAAACATATCAGTCATTCTCAGTGGAAGTTGTTACTTTTTTACATTTCCAGTGTCGTGAACATCTAGAGCTTCTCCTAGAAAACATCCCAACAATGTTCGGGCATAACAGGACTGCTGATTCAGCTTTTGGTGCTGCAGTCAAGGTATGAATACGCATTTCAAATAGAAAATCTGACACACTAGAAAGCTACATGTATCTTCAAAAGAAGTTAATAGCTAACTTTAAGGAGAGTAAGGAGAATACTTTTTTCATTACAAAATGATAATGGAATAAAGTACTTAGTTTTTGATGACCAGTGACCAAAGTACTTAGTAACAGAAAGAAGAAAATAAATCATTAAAGGTTAAACTTTTTTAACCCGAACAAGTTTGCGGCTTTACATTGCTCAGACATTTTTTGCGACAAAGCTATTGCTTTCATAGCACTGAAATGGCTCCAGGATTTTATTTAGTTTTTCCACAAGGAAATGGTTCCTGGATTATAGGGTAATATATGGCTGAATGGATACCAGCGGATGCCAAAGGAAAGCTAGGAGGTATCCTCTAACCATGTCATAAGAGAGTGACTGTTGGCATTAGCAAGTTTATTAGGGAACTATTTGTGTCCTGTCTCTTTAAGTTTGTCAACAGAAGTTATAAGGGGCATAGCTTTCACTAAAATGATTTTCATTATGAAACTTTAAGTAATGGGACTAACCTTATAGGTTTTTCCCTCCGGATAAGCGACTCGGCCGCCCAAGAGGACTGACTATCTTTCTCTTTATACGCAATATCTTGAAAGGAAAAGAAAAAGATCTACCTTGGCAACGAATACGTCATTGACTGACAGTTTCATTGCATGGAATGCCACAGTCAATTGTCAGCTACTGGGGACTCAGTTTTCATTAGCAATATATGGCATAATTCATGTAGCATATGTCATTTAGTAGTTTAGACAAAAGAAATATTTGTCATGCGTGCTCATTGAAATAAAGAAGATTTAAGGCTAGTGAATGATATATCGAACACTGAATTCCATTAATGTGTTACTGCATGCAGGTAAGTAATTTAAGTCAAATCAATGCTGGAATAATGAGTTAATTGTTTTTGTTATATTCTTCTTGTTACTTTAGGCTGCTTTCTTGGCAATGAAAAACACCGGAGGGAAACTTCTTGTATTTCAATCAGGTAAATAACTAAATATAATGAACCTTGTATCACATGTACATACTCATAGGCGACATGAACAATATGGATATACACTGCTGCAGTTTCTGACCCGAGTAGCATGGGGAATGTGGAATTCCGTGTGAATCAGCAAGGACCCCCTTTGTCTTTTGTTCCTGTCTTCTAATTTTCTAAAAACAGATACAGAGTTTTTTACCTTATTATTGAAAGATTCGTTCGAATCTGATCCAACATGAATTTTAGCTAAATGGTTTTTTCAGGAGATAGAGAAAGATGCAAAACTCTATTATCTATATTTAAATTTCAAATTATATACCTAAGACAAGAACAAATTCGTTTTATTTTCCTAATTTCACAAAAGGAAAAACTCACTCTTGGTGATAAAGGCTTCTTGATTGTGGCATGGAGTTTTCTTTATGTAAGAGGTTTCAGAGTAGGTAGTATGATCTACCGTCTATCAAGTGTAGTTTCCTACTGTTGTCGCCTGTTACTCTCCTATGACCTATCCAATCAATTGGAAGTGAAAAATCACTTTTGCTCCTCCCGACCCTAGTTTTAAATTCGGTCCGACTAAGCAAGGGAGCATGTGAGTGACAGAACCAAGGAGGCTTGTTATAGAATTCTTTGTTGAACCATTTACACTTAAACTTTCTCAGAGGATATTGATATTATTGTTGGGTCTCTTGCTAAACCCACTTCTATCGTAGCTCTCCTGCTTGAATGAATCAACATTTGATGATGGTTTTTCATTTGGAATTCATCTCTTTCTATTTAGACTTGATGAATAAACCACTCTACAGTTTACCCATTGGACCTGTAGTACCCCTTACTTAATCTAACTTCTAGAGGTCAGGGTTATGCTTTCAATTTGTTTATGATCTATGAAGTGATTAAAACTTGTTTAAGTAGCAACCACGTAGTGTTTCTGTTATATATTTTACAACCTAACGACCAATTGCATAGATCATAGCTTGGGGATCTAGAAACTATTTGCAGGGAACTCTTAGTACCTCTTTTGTCTCTACACCTTCAGCATTGATAAGTGCATATTCCAATGATGTTATACATTTTGTAAATTATGTATTGCATGTGCTAGGTATTTAATGTCTGTAAATTGTTCTATAACATTATGAGTTCACTATACTTGCTCCGTGTTATAGTCTTGCCTTCTACTGGTGTTGGAGCCCTTTCTGCTAGAGAGGCTGAAGGAAGAAGCGCAGTATCAGCTGCTGAAACGGTAAAATTGTTACATTTTCTATTTTGGACCTTTCTCCTTTGAGGCAATAGGCTGCTGGTTCAGACAATCACATCTGTTTCTCACTTTCTCTTCTAGATTGTTCAGAAGTTGATATACCCTTCTTTCACTCGAGTAGTCTTGATTCTTGAATTTTAGTTCACATACGCTATCACTTATTTGGGTTGTCGCTGCATATAATGTGTTCATCATTTCTTAAAGGAAGTCAATAACTGCATTCCACTACTTTATCCTGCAGTCCATGTCCATCATACTCTCACAATCATTAGTGTAGGATTCAAATAGGTAATGTATGACACAAGTGTTAAGAGTCCGTTGCCTGTCAAGGTGTCGACATAGAAATACTTTTTTGGTTTCCTGCCCAGTGTCCGGCACCCGCTTTGTCTTGTCACCGTAGTTAGTAAACTTCTCGAGAACCAAATTTATTCAGAAAATTCTTGTATATAAATTGAATTTCAGGAGGCTCATAAATTACTCCAACCAGCAGACAAAACCCTGAAGACAATGGCTATTGAGTTTGCTGAGTATCAGGTGAGCTTTCACCTTCTTCCTCTGGAACAGTTCTTCATTACACATAGCTATATACCTTCTGAATGTCGTTAGATATGTTTTAATTCATTTGCCTACCCCTGTTGATTGATTAGATCTCAACTCCTTCAGGTTTGTGTTGATGTGTTTCTTACAACACAATCATATGTAGACATAGCTTCCATTTCTGTCATTCCTAAAACTACTGGAGGACAGGTAAGTTTGGAGTTACATATAATTCTAGGTTGTGTTTCTCCAGCATGTTCTTAGCACCATAAACATTTGTAATAGTCGACTTATCTCAAGGCTTGGACCTTAATTTTTCCTCCTATTTCAGCTGTACTACTATTTCCCTTTCTCTGCTATTTCTGATGCTGCCAAGCTTTACAATGATCTGCGATGGAACATTACTAGGCCCCAAGGGCTTGAGGCAGTAATGCGTGTAAGATGCAGTCAGGTATTCTTGCTTGTTTTCTGGATTCTTCTGAGCTCAGCGGTAACATAGTGCATTGATGACTACAGAAGTGCAAAATTCATGCTGGATTTGTTTCTTTTGTAGGGTCTTCAAGTTGACGAGTACTCCGGAAATTATTGTAAACGAATTCCATCAGATGTTGACTTGCCTGCGGTTTGTTTCTCTACCTCCTTTCTCCTGGGAATACTTTATGCACTTTCTGAGAAAAAGGGATCAGAACAACTAGCATAGTTGGACAATGATAAATACAATAGACGCGTGAAAAAGATTAATTTAGACATATATATACCGCATTTATCTGATTTCTGGTCTATTTTCTTGAGTCATATCTAAGTGAAGACCTTAACACTCCTTTTTGTGTCATTGCATACTGAAAACTTTTTATGAATTCAAGTCAACACCAATGTATCGTATATTCTTGAGCATTAGAGGTCGCAAAATGAGTAAATGGGTTGGCTATAATAGGTTATAAAATGGGCATTGCATCAAAATTTTGAACACGAAGTAATTTCCAAAGTCATGTGCGAATTTTTCTCTTGTTACATTTTTAATATCTGTTCTATAGGCTCGTAACACTATCCTGTCTTGTCACTCATCTTATCACCCAAAAACAAACCTCTAACTTTCTTTACGGGCCTGTCTTTGAGGACAGACCTCATCCATGTTCTACATGTTAATAACTCAATCAATCATTTATTGATTTGATATTAATTTCACATCAGTTGGGGCCGGCTTTATAAAATCTCTATATTCTTTCGGTGTATTCATATCCTAATTTCAATGATGTGATTTCTAAAATGAAGTAGAATCTAAGTTGCGCGGACTCTTCACTTTCGATGCCGCAATACTGGAAAACCTCCTTTTCTCTGCAGCTTATTTTAATAGTATAGTTGTATGCAGTTTTGCCTTTTCTTTATGGTGTGCAGATGGGGTATGTATGTTCCTTCCCTCAATTGCTGTTACGTGCTTGTCTGACTTAGATTTCTGAATATAATGTGTTCATACCTAACATAACTTTTTATGGTGCAGATTGACTGTGACAAAACAATAATGGTAACATTGAAGCATGACGACAAATTGCAGGATGGTTCAGAATGCTCTTTTCAGGTTACAGATTGGTGGTTTGTCTTCAATTATATCTGTTAAGAGTGTCTCAGAATGGTTGAGGGAATGGTCTGTAGTCTCTTCATATGGCTTTGGACATTACTCACCTCTTGAGCAGCTTCGCGATCGAGTCAGATCCAGGATTCTTTTTCTTAAAATGGTCTCAGACTCAGACTTATCCTTGTTGTATTTACCCATGTTGAGCCCTCATATTATGTTATTCATGCTCCAAATATCTAATCCTGGGGAGGGGGATGTCTCACCTTTGTTGAAGGAATGAATTGTGGTCTCTTTAAATGGTGTTAGACAATCCTGATCGTGAGCTAGCTTTTGGTGTTGAGTATGGTCCACGTTTCATTTTTCTTTACAATGGGTGTTTGGTCTATCTTATATTTGCACTGTTCCTGTTCTTTTCCCCGCCCCAACCTTTCTTCCCCTTCCCAGCTGCAGTTTGGTGGTCATTTACAATAGCTTTTTTCCATGTCTCCAGTGTGCTCTTCTTTACACCACCATCGATGGCCAAAGAAGAATCAGGATTTCAACTCTCTCTCTGCCTTGCACCACTATGCTTAGTGATTTGTTTCGATCAGCTGACTTGGATACCCAATTTGCGTGCATCTTAAAGCAAGGTGGTGATACTATATCATAAAGTAGAAATGTCTCTCAAGTACAATTTATTCTGCACCTACCTTTTCACTTTTGTGTAAAAAAGCTGGTTACCTAAACATTAAAGGTCCTTGTTTATGTTCGTGCAAGGGGGCAAGCCTCCACCTTTTTCCTACTTACTGCAAGATTTGACTTTGCTGTGAAAGTTCTTCCAATATTTATGTCTTTATTTACTACCAAAGGATGGCTGCATCTGTGCATGCACCCTTCTCAAATGCACATCAGCAAATCCTTAAATAATCCATGGAACTAAAACAAACTGCAGCCAATCAACTAAAGTATATTTTTGTCCTTAGGTGCGAATTGCATGTTATGATTTCTGCTATAGTTCATCCATTCTTCTATTGATTCTGTGCTTCTTAGATGGTTATGCTATGAATATTGAGTAGATAGATGCATCGAACCTAGTAGCTGGGGTGCGATGTTTTTGGGAATCCATGCTGAAGAAAATTCCGAGACAACTAAAGTGCAGGAAAAAGTAAAAGAAGAGATGTTGATATTGTTTGGATAAGCAGGAATTGATGTTTTCTGGGTTTTCACTCTGTAACCATGGCTTCTTGCTTCTTCTTTTGGCTTGTTTTTTTTTTTTTACTTGGTAATGTGATTGATAAAATTAACCAATCTGCACATACTGTGAAATTGTTGTTTGGTAATCTAGTTCGATAGAGCATACCATGAGAATGTGGTAGCGTGTTAGATCAAGTATTTTCTTTGGAAAGTAGTGACTATATTAAATCTTTATGTAGAAGGATGCCAGTTATTTTATTCCAGCATGAGTAGCACATCTTCCTCCCCGTACCCTAACTTTTGTGTATTAAAGTTAACCACTCACTATTACCTAATATTTATTCTTCTTTGTTCTCTGCTTCTTTTTTGTTTAATTCTAATCATACAGAGCTTTTATCTTCCATGCAGCGGCCAGTGAAGTTCCAACATCACCTCTCCCACAAATCCGAGAGCATGTGACAAACCATTGCATTAACATTCTATACTCTTATCGTAAATTCTGTGCTACTGTCTCATCCTCTGGACAGCTTATTCTTGCTGAGGCACTTAAGCTTCTTCCTCTTTACACACTGGGTATGTGCTGCACTGCTTTTAGCCAAGCCTTTCATTTCCCAATTATTTGATGGAGCCGATTTATCCATACAGTTTATTATTCAATTTTACTCTTTTCTGGAATTTGCTGCTTTTATTTTCTGATATCTTAATTAAAATGTCCATGCTCCACATTTTCCTGCTATTCCAGTTGGAGGAGCAATTAGTCATCTTTGTGTTGGTCCATTATATACAATTGTAGCTAACGGCTATGGCAGCGACTGATGATTCATTTGTGGTTCAACCTAGTGAAGAAAGTAGTCCGAGAAAGTCGCATAGATGAATGATCACCCTGTTTTTGTCATTAACGGATAGTTGGGTGTGTGCTTAGCTACAGAGTCATGTTGAATGAGTTTTTTTTTAGTTTTTTTGCATCTCGAAATGCCGACTGTAGTTCCTTTTGCTGCTGTAAAACCTTGTTCTTGAAAGAAGTGCATGTTGTGCAAAAGATAATGTTAAATGGATCTACTCACACAAGTCTTCCTGATGATTTCAGCTCTGATTAAAAGCACGGGATTGCGAACTGATGGACTGATTGATACTAGGTCCTTCTGGATTAATTATGTTTCCCCACTGTCTGTTTCATTGGCTATCCCTTGGGTGCACCCTAGATTGATAGACATTCATGAACTCAATACAAAGGTAGGGGTTATTCACAGACAAGTTCACTGGTAATTCATTCTTGATCCATTTCAATATTTATTTCTTACCTTTCACTTTTTGTCTCTGAACTTGCAGGAGAACGAGGAATCTCTTATTCCTCATCCTATTCCACTTTCCAGTGAATATATCAATGACAACGGTATCTATCTTCTAGAGAATGGCGAGGACTGTTTAATTTATGTTGGTAACTCTGCAGATCCTAGTGTTATGCATCAACTGCTTGGCATTTCATCTGTTGAACAAGTTCCTGCGCAGGTGATTTGGCGTGTCTTCTCTCTTTAGATGTAAAAACACTGTCAAATTTGACATATTGCCTCTGTTTTTTCTGTAGTTTGTTCTGCAGCAGCATGACAATCCACTCTCTAAGAAGCTCAACGATATCATTAATGAAATTAGACGCCAAAGATGTAACTATCTCCGGTATGATGTTTCTTTTTTGCTGCCCTTCTTTTCACTCCTGTTGTCTTAGCTGCTATGTTGCTTGTACTCTTCAAAAATGTCGCTAGGTCCATCTCGGTTACTTGTAAATCAAAATGGACATTCATTTGATTAGTATGTTATCTCACTTTATATGTCGGATTTCTAATATGTGTTTTTATTTTGATCTTGGCAGCTTAAAACTATGCAAAAAGGGAGATTCATCAGGTTTGTAATACATCAACCCATCTTTATACTCTTCTCCCGTCACAAAAAAAAAACGTAAAAATGAGGAAACAAACAATTCTAAAGGGGAAATGAGTTGAATTACCGTATTATGTGGATGATCTACACAGATATCGATGCTTTTATATCAATATTTTTTGCACTCTCCTATTCTTGGATGCATAATACTTCATACTCGATCATACAATAACATAAAACAAACTCAGCCATCTGCAGTAACTCACTTTTTTATCATCACGATACCTAAGGAGGGATATCTTTTACCCTCATAAAGCTGAGGTGATCATTTCCTTTGCTACATTCATATCGATCATTGATTTTGTATGGCATATCCTTTTGCCTGAGCATCAACTCGACGTAATTCTTTTGAACAACCAACTTCAAGATGATCATATATACCAAAAGTTATACAGATTAAAACACAAAGATGTGTTTGAGTAACTTTGTCGATTGTTCTTCTTTGGTATTCTCGTACTGTTTTCTTACAGGTTTGTAAATTCTGTACTCAGGTATGTTGTTTTTCTCCAACATGGTAGAAGACAAGACATCCATTGGACTTTCGTATGTCGAGTTTCTGGTACATATCCATCGACATGTTCAAAGCAAAATGGCTTGAGAATATTTTCCAGTTTTTGTTCATAAATTTTGACTATATAGAGAAAAGGTGTTACATGGAAACATTGTACAGATATTTTCTGGACATATTAAAAATGTTCATCAACACTTTCTTGCCAAAACAAGTGCTTATTTATCTTGTTTGATGAATAATGTTAAGATGAAAATGTTTGAGAATAACCTTGGTAGACAAATATAACCTCATGAACACTGTATTCTTGCAATAATTGTATTCCACTTTTGCTAAACATATAAATGTAGAAACAACTTTAAAGTAAAAAAAAAAGTGAGAATGCATATGAATTAGTCAATAGTCAAATGATTCATATAAAATCTACACCATGTTACACATAGTGTCAAAGTCAGAACTTTGAAATTTAAATATAAAAAAGTATATATACACAATTTTAAGAGGATACAATATATATATTATAGCATATTACATAAAAAAAAATGTGTTTTTAACTTGACCTCAACTGATATCTACATCCTTCAACTTTGAGTGTACGCATTATAGATACTTAAATTTGTATATAATTGAATAATTAAGTAGACGTGCATAGTACGTGACAATTTGTAGTCTACATGGTGACCTAAGTGCATTATGTCACATAAGACTTATGTGTCTATTGGTTCAACTTTATATAAGTTTAAGTGTCTACTTGTGCACATTCAAAGTTGGAGGGTACAAATGTCGGTTGAGACCAATTTAAAAGGAATGTTTATGTGTGATGCCTATATCAAATAAAAATTTGACTTATCTATACACTATAATTTTTCAGTAAACGAGTCTTAATTAACTCCGTCGTTGCTTGCCGCCCCAAAATGATTCCGAAAATAAAGTTTCCGATTCAAATTTCAACGGAGAACAACAATATATTACTATATGTGATATTTTTTTCTCCTTATATTCAAGTTTTGGTAGATAAAGCTATCCGATCCACACATGCTTGTGAGAGGTAACAAGTACTCCATACAATTAGTCGAGATACACGCAAACCGAGGTGGACACCATAAAACTAGATGCATGTGAATCCTTCATTAGCCGTTGCACCAAATATTTTGTATATTTTCACTTTTTATTTCCCAAACGGTCTTATAATCAACCTCAGATTTCAAATAATATGACCGTTTACACCCCCCTCCCCCCACCCACACAAACACCTATATATACAAAATTCATATGTATTACTCCTCAATTCACTTCTTTTACATTAAATTATCCCAAAATCTCCTTAAAAATTCATCAAAATCACAAAATTTGTTCAAAACAAATCAAGAAAATGGGATTCAACAATTATTACTCAGATTCAACTGAACCCCATTACCACAAAACACACAAAATCTTCCTTTTTTGTAACTACATTCTTCTTGGTGCATCATCTAGCTGCATTTTCTTAACTCTTTCCCTCCGATTAATCCCGTCTCTTTACGGATTCTTCTTCATCCTCCTCCACATCCTTACTATAGGTGGCGCAGTCTTTGGCTGCGCCACTGTGTCAGCACCCTCATCGTCTGAGGGTGCTGACAATAAAGGGTACGGAGCACACATGGTGTCCTCCGTACTCACAGCAATTTTCCAAGGCTCTGTTTTCGTGCTGATATTCACGAAAACAGGGGATTTCCTTGGAAAATTGAATTCGTATGTTAGAGAAGAAGATGGTGTTATGATTTTGAGATTAGCTGGTGGATTATGTGCTTTGATTTTTTGTCTTGAATGGATTGCTCTTACACTTGCATTTTTCTTGAAATATTATGCTTATGTTGAAGGAAATAATGGGAATCTTGCAATGAAGAATAGAGGTAAAGTTCAAGATGAAGAAGATGTCAAGAATTGGCCATGGCCATTTCAAGTTTAAGTAGAAAAATAAGTGGCTATTCTTGCAAATGTGAAATTCTACTTTATTTGTTAATTTTATTGATTTAATTTGATTTGTTGTTGTAGTTTGATTGGATTTTGACTTTGGAAGGTCCATTATATGAATATGTGTACTCTATATAATGAGGAAATTGAAATTATGCAATATTTTACTACTAGTGGCTATTTTTGCAAATGTTAACTAATCTATGTATTTAATTCATTGTTTTATTTGGTTTGTTGACCGGAAGATCCATTACATTTGCAAAAATAGCCACTAGTAGTAAATTATATGAATAGTGTACTTTGTATTATGCAACATTTTACTACTAGTGGTTATTTTTGCAAATGTGAACTTCTTAGATTATATATCAAGGAAAGCCCATACTTTCGAGTGATATTGAAAATCACATTTTTTGTTAATTTAACAATATTAGATAGAATAGGTTTTTTAGAATTTAGGTCCTTTATCACCACCACCATCAAAATCAAAAGAATCTCGTATTTCGGCACTTATACATTTTTTGTTAGTTAACATGATATCTTTCATGTGAGTTTTTTAACACACACGTATATTATATTTCGTGTCAAAAATATTTTGTTTAGTTGAATCCATAGCACCAACGCTTAATCGTCACTAGTAGAAGTTATAGTTGTAAGCAGGCGAGCTAGCACACCTATACAATGTAATTTTTTATCGAAGGATGAATCTCTTGGTCCCATCTGGATCGGCCCTTGATAACAGTTATCCAAAAAATAATTGAGACTCTCACACAAACGAACATCGCTCTTAGATTATATATCAAGGAAAGCCCATACTTTCGAGTGATATTGAAAATCACATTTTTTGTTAATTTAACAATAGAATAGGTTTTTTAGAATTTAGGTCCTTTATCACCACCACCATCAAAATCAAAAGAATCTCGTATTTCGGCACTTATACATTTTTTGTTAGTTAACATGATATCTTTCATGTGAGTTTTTTAACACACACGTATATTATATTTCGTGTCAAAAATATTTTGTTTAGTTGAATCCATAGCACCAACGCTTAATCGTCACTAGTAGAAGTTATAGTTGTAAGCAGGCGAGCTAGCACCTATACAATGTAATTTTTTATCGAAGGATGAATCTCTTGGTCCCATCTGGATCGGCCCTTGATAACAGTTATCCAAAAAATAATTGAGACTCTCACACAAACGAACATCGCTCTTATAGTATATATCTTTTTGAAACCCCACAAAGAATATATCTTTTTGAAACCCCACAAAGAATATCCAAATACTCTATATATGGACTACATTTCTCTAATATAAAAAGATCCTAGGTGAGTTGGATTCCTTGTGCCTTCTAAATTGGTCAGTCAATTCTTCCCTATATGTACATGTGTTAAAAAATACAGTATATATTCTTGTACAACGTCATTTATCGTTTAATTTCAATTCTAACTATTTTTAATTAAGTGAAGTCACTATAAAAAATAAAAAAATTAGAGGTAATAATATATTTTAACCGTAATAATAAATATAAATATTTATAAGTAACACCTTATATAAATGACACAAAAACTTTAGAGATTCTGAAATCTATTATGACAATATATTTCTTTTGTCCTAGGAAGCTAGCAAAACTTCTATCATTTTCATTCTTTCATTCTTTCATTTGCCTTTTAGTCATCTTATGGCTATGAATTATGATACCTTGTCCACCAATAGCAATTCTTTTCTTCTTTTTTCTCCTCCAATATTCCAATTTTCATATTCGAATTCTGATTAATCTATTTTTGTACCATGATGGATGGACCCCTATTCATCCAACCACAATGCCCTTGTTGGTCCCTAATAGTAATTCAATAATTGATCTTACAGCTCAGTCTTGAAAAATATCATGAACCAACTTTTATCGGAGACGGAGTCAGAATTTCATACTATTGCAAGGGATTTAAATTAACGAACGATCACTATGCTTGAATCCCAAATAAATATGTATTAGCTATATGAATTCTTACTAACAATGCTCTTTTTTAGACTATATGAATCTAGTTTGAAGATTTAAGTTATATACGTACGTAACATTATAATTTTTTTATAATTCTATTGACATACTAATCTCTAACATGATTTTTTTTTTAAGATGTTAGAATTTACATATATAAAATCAGTCATATAAATTCTCACCTATATATCATGTTAAAATGAGAGAAGATTGTTTGAACATGTAAAGAGGTGATGCACAGATGCGCCAACGAGGATGTGTGAGATTATCTCTGGGTGTGTATAAAGAGAGATAGAGGTAAGTCGGAGAAGTATAATTAGGAAGAGGTGATTAGATAAGATATGACACACCTTGAAGCTTACCGAGGACAAAATATGGAGGTCAAATAAATATAGAAGAAGATTAGTAGGTAGTCGAGTATTGTCTATTATTATTATTATTATTATTATTATTATTTTCCTACTATCTCATTCTTCGATTTAAGTATCACATGTTTATTTCCTTACTTCAATTGCCACTCCTATTACCTTCTTCGTTGTTTTTTTAGTATGTGGTATCTAAGTTGAGGATCTATTAGAAAAAGTCTCTCTATCTCTATAAAATAAAAATAAATTACGTACACACAATTTTATCGTTACTGTATTTGTGAAATTATACTAAATATATTGTTGTAATAATAAATTTGGTAAGACTATATTGTTGGAATGTTGAGGTGTTGTCTAAGAAGCTTTAAGGATATATGATTAGACAAAGTTGTGAGGTACATTTTGATTGGGAGAATCATATATTTGATCTTATAACACTGGAGGCTGTAAAAGTGAAAAAGAATCTATAATGAATACTCATTCCGTTTTAATTTGTTTGTCATATTTTTCTTAAATTTGTTTTAAAGAAATATCTCTTTTATTTTTGACAACTCTTTAATTTCAATTTTCCACAAAATTAAAAAATATTTTGATACATTTAACATATTTTTAATTTTTAATTACAGAATTTAAAAATCTTCGTTACTTTTTTAAATTTTATGTCCTATCAAAATAGCACAAATAAATTAAAATGGAAATAGCATCTTTCTTTCTCTTTTTTTCCCACCTTTTTCCAATTCCTTTAGAAAATACCTTTAATAAAGATGAGATATGAATAAGATTGTTGTGTTATAAACTCAATTTCTTTACGTTCATGTTCGAATTTTTTATCCAAGAATATTTTCTTTGAATTGGCTAGACATGATTTCTTGGCCATAAAAACTCGAAAGGATATCTTAGATCGTATGCATTGACAATATAAAGATTTTTCAAAAAACACAATCATTTGTAAGAGTATATTATATTTTTTATCAAGTCATGACTTAGCAATGACGAAAGAATAAATAAAAAAAAATGGAGAATAGAGATATAATTTGTCGTTAATCTACCACTAAATATAGTCTATAGTTAACATAATATTTTGGTAGTTCAATGTTAATTTGTTATAAAATTTGTTATTAAATAGGATTAGTTTTTTTATCAAGTCATGAGTAATCACTACAGGAGAAAAACAGTTAAAGGAATTCGTTTCTAATTTGTCATTAATTAGTCTATAGCTAACATAACCTCTTAATAATTTATTGTTATTAAATAGAATTAGCGATCAGTTTTTACTATGCAGTGAGTCAATGACAAAATGTAGTGAATTGATAAGAATCATAAAGATTTATTTATAATTATTTGTTTTTTCCTCACTATGATTGTAGATCTTCTAATTTACGTGCTATATTTCATTTTTTGAGATTCAAATTATGTAAATTTTAATTAATATTTAGAATTTTTTTTTTTGTCATATCGACATTATAAATTGCGGCTTATAGTACATTAATTTTTGTCTAGTTTTTGAATAACATAATACAAAAAATAAAATAAAAATCAAACTTGGTTCCAGGTGGAGATCGAGTAAACACTGTAATTTTGAATATGCACGAATAAACAAACAACTTACCTCCATTGTGTCGGTTGAACACTCTAACTTACAAAATAATTGCCTAGACCCTCCAAAATTATGTGTCAGATCAATATCGGGTGTCCATGTGACATAGTAAGGACGAGTTGAAGTGTTTAGTTATCAGTTAAGTTGAGATGCCTAGATATGCACTCTCTGAAATGCTTATTTGTTTGTCTGTTGATGCCAAGTTTAAATGTTTATTTATATATTATGTCTTTTCAAATATCTAATTTTTAATTTCAAAATATCTAATTGATCTAATCCAATTGACCTTAAAAAATAAGTGAAATCGATTCTCGAAAAGTAAAAAATATCAGGTAAATCAGAACAAATAAAGTATATATCATGAAAACTCCACCCTATCCTATTTGTTTCTGAAAGATGACTAAATATAGTGTGTTTGCTATCTGAAATAGCACCCTTTGCATCTACAGCTAGCATTTGTATCCATCTGCTGGATTCTTTTCCCCCTTTTTATATTTTTTTTCATTTGATACGAAGTTTAAAAAAAAATTAACATATAAACCAAATATACATATAGTACTAAAATTATGCTTCTAAATGATTGGTGATGTGTGAGTTTTACATATCTTTTAGTTTAATCGAGTCGATGTGTAAAATGTAAATGTTAAAAAGTTAAAGAATTTCAAAAGAAAAAAATGTCATTTTTTTAGGACATGAAAAAAATATTTCACATAAATTGAAACGTCAATAGGAGTAATTATGATCCCAAGGTGTTGTGCCTCTTATTATTGGCGAAATTAGGAATTTTGCGTAGCATATTCAAGATTATATATTACATATGTAATAATTTGAGTATTCAATTGACCATCCTCTGACATAAGTATCTCTGTCCCGGCCTCCTTATGTGGATTATATATATTGATAATAATATTTATTATTTGATTAATTTGTAAGCTTAAGAAATGGTGTCAATATTGATTTTTAGTATTATAACAAAGCAAAAATGAGAGAATGATAATTAACAAGAGTTGTGGTGAAGTAGTAAACTGTACTTTCTTCTTTAAAATCTTTTTATGTAGGATATTTAAACCAATCCAGTTAGTTTTAGACTTTGATATAACTTTTTTACGTAAGATTTTTCAATTTTCTCAAAAATGTGTAATTTACTAAATAGTTATCCAAAAAGAACAACCGATAAAATTTCTAGCGATTAGGCGGTCATTTCAATGTACACTTTTTTACTCAAGGAAGTTTTGGCCCGCCCAAAGTTGATTTAATCCGTATATTTGACACCTCTGCTCAAGGCGCATGTCTTCTAGAATTCATTATATACCTATACAAAGATCAACATCAACTAAGAATAATATAGTTTCATAGTAGAAGAATACCATCAAAAGTTTAAAGATTCTTGACACCAAAAAAGTATTAACATAGTAAGTTTACTACTCATATAAATAGCCATACCCTTTGATAAAAAAAAATATCATTGCAATAACATTGAAAGAAGAAAAAACTAAAATATCCTAGCATATAGTCATAATATAATATATAAACTTTATATTATACTTAATATTATCATGCCTAGAGTTGATCCATTGATAGTTGGTCGTGTGATAGGTGATGTTATAGATCCATTCACTAGGTCTGTTGATCTTAGAGTTGTTTATAATAATAAAGATGTGAACAATGCATGTGTGTTAAAACCTTCACAAGTTGTTATGCAACCTAGGGTTCATATTGGAGGGGACGATCTTCGCAACTTTTACACTCTGGTAAATTATAAACTTACTTGCTCTGTTATGTTTTACACTCTATTTTATGTGATGCTACTAATATTTGGAGGGTTAAAGGGGTTTAATTTTCTCCAATCAGGATATATTGTTTAATTTCAAGTACTTTTATAAATATTTTTGAACGATTAACTATCATCCATTATAGTACTTTTTATATTCAAGATTTTACATTATGAATCTCCTTACTACATGCACAAATAGTGTTTAGTTTCTTCTTTTTTTCTTAATGTTTTGATTACATTGTTTGAGATTCTTTTGAAATCGTTTTTTTATGAAGATTATGGTGGATCCTGATGCTCCAAGCCCAAGCAACCCTAACTTGAGGGAGTATCTACACTGGTTAGTGTTGTAGATCTGATTAGATTAAACATATGAAAATTATTTTTGAAAAATAATGACAGTGAAACTCGAATCGAGGACCCCGATTTGCTTATAATGCGTGTGCATGTACTGAAAATCCTATTTCTCTAATAATAATGCAAGTGAAATATATATATTATCTCTAGTGTCTGAAATGTCTAGTTTTCCTTATTAATATTATTATTATTATTTTATATCTTTTTTTTCTTTTTTTTTTAATATTATTATATGTTGTTTCCTTTGCTCCACTTGTTGTATTATTTTTTATTGTTGTTACTACTCTTTTCTCCATTATTTTCATTATGGCTTCTTCACTATTGTATTCCCTTTTCATACATGCTTTAAAATGCATTACTTAAATCGAAAGTCTATCGAAAATAACATCTCTACCTTCACCAGACATATATAGGATCTGCGTACACACACCACTCTATTTAAACCTCACTTATATAATTACACTAAATATATTACTATTGTTCTAACACTTGTTTAATATTTTTTTCTAGGCTGGTCACAGATATCCCAGCAACTACAAATACAAGCTTTGGTAAATCCTTTTATAAATATAGACCTTATACAATTTGTACTAAACTCCATTTTGCATTAGTTTGTCATTTACACAAAGTTCTATGCATTGACACTATAAAATAACAATAGAGAAAATAAATCATATAGTTTATGATAACTAATCTATATACACACACATATGTGGTCATTAATTTGGCTAGAAAAATCACAAAATTGATCAGAAAAGACTATAAATTTCAAAAATCTTTTATATGATCATAAATTATTCAATTTTTTTTACTTTACACTAGGAAATGAAGTCGTATGCTACGAGAATCCAACACCTACGATGGGAATTCATCGATTTGTTTTGGTTTTATTTCGACAATCGAGACGTGAAACAGTGTATGCCCCAGGTTGGCGTCAAAATTTCAACACAAGAGACTTTGCTGAGCTTTACAATCTTGGATTGCCTGTTGCAGCTGTTTACTTCAATTGCCATAGGGAGAGTGGTACTGGAGGACGTCGAGCATAAAAAAATAATATATATATATATATATATAGTAAAATAAAGTCTATATTGATATGTCATCGCGAGGTCTTAAGTGAAGATAACATGATTCAGGAGCGATATCAAATTGAAAAATTAGAATTTCTGACTGACTTTCTATGTTGGTTAGAAATTTTGATATTTCTATTAGTGACTATTATTTTTATGTAATTAAAAACCTAGATACTTGATGTCAAGTACTAAGGGGGATTACCCTCATGATGTTATAAATAAATAGAGTATATTTGTTAGCATATGATAAATATATGGTTTGTAATAATAATTTTCCATCGAATTGTACTTGCATTGTCACAATTGTTTTCGATGGATTTTCTATCAAAAATTCCATATTATATATATATATATATATGAAAATTTTGATTTGTCTACTAGTCTCACTTAACTTTTTATGTAAAATCCTAGATGTTTGTGGTCCGATATATTAAAGGGTTTTCTCTCATGTGATATAATTAATTAAGTACTTACTATTACCAATGGCTAGCGATTGATATTCTGATAGATCTTCATCTGAATAGAACTTTAATTTATCCATTGAAATGTCGTTTTTGACGGTAGGAATAATTATGGTAGTAAAACAAGAACTAGGTGGTATATCCATCTAGTCATGGATCTTAGCTAAGTATTGTTTCTTCCTAATTGAATATGATTCCCAAAATATATTATTGGACCATAGAAGAACAAGTTGTTCATGATATAGACATATAGTACTTATAAGCCAAGTTATAATGGAGAATCTTGTGTGTAAAAAAGTGAACAATATTTTTGTCCAAGATAAAAAGCATGGAATGAGAATTTTGTGTCACTTGTGAAGAAAGACAAGAGTATATTTCAATATTTGGATACCTTCGAAGAATCACTTTAAATTATCTTTTCTTGTCTGTGAATGCTTGAGTTTATTGGCATAAGGAGTCTAATGTGGCGCTCATCGGTCACCACAAAAGACGGGCCAATAAGAGTGGATCAAAGCCACCTAAGTTTGTTCACATTAAGTGGAAGACAGGCAACTTTAACAAAAGTGTTTTGAATAATCGACACGTTTTTTTTAAGTAGAGTCGCACTAAATCTTCCTTTTGCCTTCAATTAATTATTTATAAACTTTTTTATGATTGTCCCCATTGGCTAGAAGTTGTGTATAACAGTTTCTTGTACTAATTTCTCCATAAAGGCAATAGCTACAACTTACACGTGCTCAACAACCAATAAAATAGGGCCATAAAGAATCCTACATTAGAAGGGATCAATTATATCTTTTTTATATAAAGGTGCAAACACCTAATGCTAAAGGTACAAATACTTAATGTCATGATATATAGTCACAACTCTTGTTGTAAAAAGGTACAACACCTAACGCTAAAGGTACAAACACTTATGATAGCCACAACTCTTGTTGTAAAAAGGTACAAACACTTAATGTCATGATATATAGTCACAACGCTTGTTGTAAAAAGGTACAAACACCTAACGCTAAAGGTACAAACACTTATGATTGCCACAACTCGTGTTGTAAAAAGGTACAAACACCTAATGCTAAAGGTATAAGCACTTAATGCCATGATAGTCTCAACTATTGTTAGCTTAAATAAAAGGGTAATAAGTGGAGGACCGGCGGCTTTGACAGAGTGTCCTGAATAATCGACACGTTTATCAAGTAGAGTCACACTAAATCCTCCTTCTTTGCCTTCAATTAATTATTTGTATACTTTTTTATTGTTGACCCCATTGGTTATCTCCTAATTCTTCAATCAAGAAGTTGTGTATAGCGATGTGCAGTTTGTATTGCTATATAATACAAATTTATCGTTAATCCTTGGATTAGCGATGCTATGAATTATTTAGTGATACTTTTGTCGACAAATTTATAGTTGATTCTTTTGGTCCAAGAATCATGTACTATACTTCTCCTAAATGATTTTAGTTTTGACATATTTAAAATTGCAAGTTCTAAATTAAGTCATTAAAAACTTATAGAGACATACATGTTATGGCTTATTTAAAGATGACTCATTTCAAAAATCTCATAAATTTTGTGTCGAATCAAATTTATACATAAATTAAAACACGTGTGTGGGGAGGGGGGAGGAGGAGGGGGAGTGTTTTAGAATAATATAAATTAAATGAAAATGTTTATCAATTATTAGAGGGAATTTAGAGACTAAGTCAAAATTTTAAAAAAATATATTTAAAGATCTAATTACTAATTTCTTGCCAGTATTTTGCGTGTTTAATGTTGCATTATTTTATTATTATTATAATGTTGCATTAATAAGACTTCCATGTTTTTAATTAATCATATACTCAAGTTTTTATAAATTGTAAAAGAAGCAACAATAGGATATCACAAATTGTCAACTTGATTTTGCATATTGATAATGGTTTTAGTGGTAATTAATTAACGATAAAGTTTATAGAGATGTTGGATCGACATTGGATCCAATGGTATATTGATTAATGTTGATAAAGATTTTAGCGCTCTTTGTTAATATGTATATTTACTACCGGTAAAAATTATTCTTATTGTAGTATCATTTTATTATGCTTTTGACTAAATAATATTTGGACAATTACTCTATACAATTTGCCATTTATTATTAACTTAGATAAGATCTCTTCCATTTTTTTGAAATTTTCCATTTGGTATTTTTTAAAATATAAATGAATTCCAAAATTACGTTTCTATGTTGGGAGACTTTCACATATGATTAAAGATAACTCAATAAATAAAGACTAATCTATTGGAGTAAATGAAATTAAATAATAAATACATAGATGTGTCATATTAATTACAAATTTACCTTCATACGCTTTCTTACTTGTTTATAATTCTTAATTTTAGTATTAATCGAAATCTTTGCTACACTCTCTGTCCTTCGGATGACTAGGCCAAAAAAGGGTAGAAAATATTAAGTTTCAAAGGGTTTAAGTATTTAGTTGAGAAAATAGGGAGTGGTTGGAGACGGAATAGCAATTCAAGAAAAATTCAAGGGTCCCCTATAAAAGGTTATCTAAGTTATAGATTTGACGTAATAATCAACTTGATCTATATTCAAGTTATAATCTCAGGACTATAATTACGAAATATCCTGATTATAGTTCAAACAACTCTGATATTGTTTTAAAATAAGAAAACATCAAAATTATTATTAACTTTTGCATCTAACAATCAAAGTCATTTGGCACCGTTAAGGCTCGAACATTATTGTCAATGTAAGTAAAAAATAATATCTAACTAATTAAATCTTTTGATTAAACATTTGGAACACAATCATATTAAAGTATGTGACATCTCAATATTTGAAATTTTTTAAATTATTAAAAACAACACTGGCCACTTATTAATTAGAGATGACTTTTGAATGAACCTTTTTTCTTCCTCTAATTAGAACATATTTTATTATATAATAATTGTCTAAATTATTGGCAAGCGTGTGAAACTTGCTATACAATTAATATATTAAATCTTGAGAATTAATTTAATTAATTAATTGAATAAAATTATCAGAGTATTAATATATAACTCAATAAAATCGTAGCCGTATAATATTATTGGTAATAAAAATAGATATACCCAACCTTTTAATTAATGTTAACATGCATATGATTAATTTGTATACAACATTACAATTTGATCAAAAATTGAATATAAAGACCAACCAGGATTGTGGTGGAGTGGTAACTATTTCTTCATCCTTAATCAAGAGGTCTCGGATTTGAGTCGCCTTTGTTAGGGAGCGTTTTACCCCCAAATCCCAATGTGAGACTTCGTGGCACGAATCTGAATTTAATCAGATTCATATGTGGGTGCTGGAAAAAAAAAATTGAACATAAAATGAAATGTCAACTCTTCAGGATTAATTTGCAAAATTAATGACCACCCCCACCCCCACCCCACCCCACCCCAACACCCTTTGAGCTCTTAATTTTCTATATAAAAATTAACTATCATAGGGAATTATTTACCAATACTGATTTATTCTCAATGGCAATATTTCATATATGCTCAAACAATATGTTTATCTTTACATTATGGATTTTCTCTATGCTTTCAATTACTGCCAATTCTCATCCAAATGTAAGTATAGTTTTCTCTATTATATAAGTTGTTCTAGTTTCTATTAGGTCGATCATTTCGTTGGCATCTTATATTTATGTTCCCTATTTGACGATCACTAGATAATATAGTTGTAGATAGCTTAGTCTTATATGATCGAATGTTTTATTTGTTATCGACGATATTACACTAAGTACTTTGAATAAACCTGAATAAATATAGAATACATTAACTCTTATTATACCTTTTCTCACAATATTACTAGTCTCCTTTTCTTATGGACACTTATTTGTTATTATCTTCTAATTATATAAACAGTTTGCTTGCAAGTGAAGTTAGAATTCATAAATTTTAAATATTGAATTTGCCGCTATGGATATATAGTAGTTACCTATAGTTATCAACAATATTAAAATCTGACACTGAAAAAAAACTTATAGTATTGTCGGTATAATAATTTTCACATGTTGTAACAAATAACTTGTCTTATTTTATTTTATTTTCATATTTAGTGGCAAAACAAGAAGCATCACACATTAGGAAATTGGATAAACCATGGTGGTGATTTGTACAATCAAAGATATGCCTATGGAGAAAATAAAATTAGTCCTAAGAGTGCTTCAAAGCTGAGGTTAAAATGGGAATTTAAAGCTGGAAAAGATATAACAGCGACTCCAGCAATATTTGATGAAATATTATATTTTCCGAGTTGAAATGGTAATATATACGCAGTTCGAGCTAAAGATGGAGTTGTTGTTTGGAAAAAAAGTTTGCATGAATTGACTGGAATTAGTGGGAGTTTTAATGCATCTTTATTGCCTAATGTGACAAGTATAGTGGCTAGGGCAACACCAAGTGTTGTGTTTGATAGGGATTTGGTGATTGTTGGTGTTTATGGACCAAGTTTGGTTCTTGGATTGAAAAGAAGTAATGGAAATCTTGTTTGGAGTACAAGATTAGATCATCATCCTTCTAGTGTTGTTACTATGTCTGGGACTTATTACAAGGGGTAAGTTTACTATACCCTTAACCTTTTTTTTTAGTCTGATGTTCGGTAACTGACTTGGGGTTCATGTTATTAAAAATCATTAACTTTGGGATTCGTCTTCTTATCAAGAAAATAATCTTTTAGATGTTGATATTGAAGATTAGGATAAAAGATTTAGTAAATAGTCAAACTTTGTCTAGTCTTTCAGTATTGTTATTGTTACGCACATACTATTTTGTTCTTCATTTTATTGTAATTACTTGTTGTTGTTTTTGCTTGGTCACCATATTGTTGTTGCTACTTAAGCCGACAACAATTTTATCGAAAAAGCTTCTCTACTTTCTAAACTTGCTTACCCTCTCAAACCTTATTTGTGAAATTAATAGATTATTATATTATATAATTTTTATAATACAATAAAATTCATGCAAAATCGCATTTTTGCAGAGATTTTTACATCGGAACTTCATCACTAGAAGAAGGAGCTGAAATCGATAAATGTTGCTACTTTCGCGGTAGCTTCCTCAAGTTAGATGTTGAAACCGGAAAAGTTCTATGGAAAACCTTCATGCTTCCGGAGAACGGCGGAAAAATCGGCGGTTATTCCGGCGCCGCCGTATGGGGAAGCAGTCCATCCATTGATTCCCGGCGAAACCACGTCTACATCGCTACCGGAAACCTCTACTCTGTCCCCAAACGCATCGCGGATTGCCAAAAAGAGCAAAATCAACACAACCATACAGATCCGACCCAGCCCGATAAATGCATCGAGCCGGAGAACCACTCCGACTCTATTTGGCATTGGATCTGGATTCCGGTGAGCTCGAATGGTATAAACAGCTTGGAGGATATGATGTGTGGTTTGTTGCGTGTATGAATTCGACGAACCCTAATTGCCCGATTGGCCCGAGCCCAGATTATGATTTTGGGGAAGCTCCGATGATGCTTAGCGTGGTTGTTAATGGAAGGAAGAAGATAGACATTGTATCAGCTGTGCAGAAGAGTGGGATTGCCTGGGCATTGAAGCGTGACAATGGCAAACTTTTCTGGACTACTGTAAGTGATAGAAGAACAATATTTTATCTGTCTGTTTGTGTGTACTTCGACTATTTCATATATATAGTTGCAAAATATCTACTTTATAACTATAACAAATGTTCTTTTTAATCAATTTGTTCACACCTCAACTATAATACATTCCATACCATCATTTTTTTAATGTGTGAGTACTGGTCCGGAACCTAGATAAAAAGATAGGAAGGTCAGGGATTAGGTTAAAAGGTTAGTAGTTGTTGAATGTTGTATAGTTTACTTATTATTATATGTTTAATTTGCTTCAATTATCGTATTATTTGTTGATTATGCTTTTTTACTTTTTGATTGATTTCAACCGGCTTTCTTCTCTATTGTATTTGCTTAATGAACTTGATGTGTGACATGCTTACACTTTATCCTCCCAAACCACTCGTGGAATTACAATAGATATGTTTTTGTGTTAGACTCTAGAAACCGCTAAGAGAATGGTAGAGAACTCAAGAGAATTGCTAGAAAGAATTGTGTTGTAGAGAATTTTGATTAATTTTTGTTGGAATAATTTACCAAGTGTCTCTCTATTTATACTATGCTCATCTAGGAGCTAAAGTATAAATAATAATTTCTACATAAGTCTCTATATAATTACATTTAGGTCCCTTCTCTAGAACTCTCTACCTGTCCCTAGAGTATTCTAGAATCCCAACTTTCTATGCAGTTGTATAATATTCCATGAGAAATCTTCTAGAATCATCCATAAGGACTAGTCTATTTCGTAAGCCCTCCACATCAGCAACTTTGTGTCACGTGACAGTCACATGATCCTTGTGTGGCGTGATGATGTGATGGGTCGTCACACTTTTAAGGAGATTATCTACTATATATATTTTGGTTTCTCAATGTAACACTAAAGGAAATGGGGTTGATGTGTGCAGGAGGCTGGCCCTGGAGGTATAGGAGGAGGAGGTATATGGGGAGCAGCCACAGACACAATGAGGGTATACACCGGCATTGCCAACACCGGTAACTTAAACTACACATTGTATCCATCGACAAACATTACAACAGGTGGAGCCTGGGTGGCAATGGATGCTCAAACCGGCGAAATCCTATGGACAACTGCAGTTCCAAACAATGGTAGATCAAACCCTGTTACTGTTGCCAATGGAGTTCTGTTAGCTGGTTCACAAAATCCAAGAGGCCCCATCTACGCTATTAACGCGAAAACTGGAAAGATATTGTGGTCGAACGAGACTGGTGCAACTGTGTATGGGGGTATGTCAGTGAGCAATGGTTGCTTTTATGTTGGCCATGGTTATAGATCTGGTATTGGAGTCTTTAATCCCAATAACACTGGTGGAACTTCACTCTTTGCCTATTGTGTATGTTGAAATGCCAAATCATGTCTCACTTATAATATTTGATGAAGATATATAGTACAGTAAATAAACAAGTACTTACATGTTTGTGGTATCCGAGTCAGTTTGCTTTATGCTTACCTTGACTTATTCCATCAAATATTTGCTACCTCTCATCAACACAAGCGTCAAACGAATATCTTATAGATAGTGCTCAAATGAGACATGAAACATTACTTTTGCATCAAACACTCAAAATTCATTTGGCACTATTAAGGCTCAAACAGTATTGTCAATATGAGTAAATAATAATATCAACTAATCAAATCTCTTGATGAAACATTTGTAAAACACAATCAATTTAAAGTGTGTGACATCTCAATATTTGAAAATTTTAAATTATCAAATAGAGTATACTTTTATTTAATTAATTACATATTTGTCTAAATTATTGGCAAGCGTGTCAAACTTGCTATACAATTAGTATATTAAATCTTGAGAATTAATTTGATTAATTAATTGAATAAAATTATTAGAGTATTAATATATATAGCTAAATAAAATCGTAGACCATATAATATTATTGATAAAAATAGATATATACACGCAACCTTTTAATTAATTTTAACATGCATATGATTAATTTGTACACGACTTGCAAGTTAATCAAATACACTGAATAAAAAATGAAAAGTCAACTCTTTTGGATTTAATTTAAAAAATAACCCCCCCCCCCCGCGCTCCCCCCAATTGAGCTCTTATATTTTTCTATATATACAAATATAAATTTAAGGGAACCAATACTCATTTATTTTTCCCATGGCAATATTCCATCAATGTTCCAACAATATGTTTCTATTTATATTATGGATTTTCTCCATGCTTTCAATTAGTGCCAATTCTCATCCAAATGTAAGTATATCTTTTCTCTATACATCATTTAACCTTAATAGTGTCGGTATACTTTCAACATATCATAACAAATAACTTGTCTTATTTTATTTTATTTTCATATATAGTGGCATAACAAGAAGCATCACACATTAGGAAATTGGATAAACCATGGTGGTGATTTGTACAATCAAAGATATGCTTATGGAGAAAAGAAAATTAGCCCTATGAGTGCTTCAAAGCTGAGGTTAAAATGGGAATTTAAAGCTGGAAAAGATATAACGGCGACTCCAGCAATATTTAATGGAATATTATATTTTCCTAGTTGGAATGGCAATATATACGCAGTTAGAGCTGAAGATGGAGTTGTCGTTTGGAAAAAAAGTTTGAAAGAGTTGACTGGAATTAATGGGAGTTTTAATTCATCTTCATTGCCTAATGTGACAAGTATAGTGGCTAGAGCAACACCAAGTGTTGTGTTTGATAAGGATTTGTTGATTGTTGGTGTTTATGGACCAAGTTTGGTACTTGGATTGAAAAGAAGTAATGGAAATCTTGTTTGGAGTACAAAATTGGATCATCATCCTGCTAGTGTTGTTACTATGTCTGGGACATACTACAAGGGGTAAGTTTACTACACCCAATACCCCTCTTTTTTTCATGATTCGATATCTATTTTAGGATTTTTACTGCTAGAAAGTCGTTAATTTCTGATGAAACCGTCAGAATTTGGATTGTTAGTATTGTTTTCTTCTATTGAGAGGGGTAGAGCATTCAATCGCTTACTTCTATTGTTTCTAGAGATTAACTTATTTATATTAGCAGTGTATAGAAATTTTTATTTATATTATCCAATCGCCTTACAAAATAATACATATAATCGTTTATTAAAATTAAAAAAAAAAAAAAAAAAAGTGAGACTAATAATCTGAAAAATTAGTTAGGTTATCTATAATAACATGTTAAATTTAGCATCGACTTTTAGAAGTAATTGTTATTTTAGTCAACGTCAAAGTTAGACATGTGCAATTCCTCAAATTTCTCACGCAAATATAAAATTTAACATATGATAAGTATATAGTACATACGTAAAGTCAAATTAGGCCATCATGTCACAACTTACATTTCAAACTATAATAATCTTTCGATATTAATTAGATTATGTGTTGTTGCTACTTTGTTATGTTCCAGGTGTGACTGTGACTAGTATTTGCTATATTTTTCTTTTCATATTTGATTTTAATATGCTTAAATGGAGCTACAGTCGGAAACAATATCTTTGTGTTAAAAGTTAGACATAATAATTATGTATATGTCATTATCCTCAAATCGCATTTGTGAAATTACAATCGTAATGTGTTTTTATGGTACAATAAAATCCATGCAAATTTCCATTTTTGCAGCGCTTTTTACGTCGGAACTTCATCGCTAGAAGAAGGAGCTGAAATCGATAAATGTTGCTACTTTCGCGGTAGCTTCCTCAAGTTAGATGTTGAAACCGGAAAAATTCTATGGAAAACCTTCATGCTGCCGGAGAACGGCGGGAAAATCGGCGGTTATTCCGGCGCCGCCGTATGGGGAAGTAGCCCATCCATCGATTCCCGGCGAAATCATGTCTACATCGCTACCGGAAACCTCTACTCCGTTCCCAAACGCATTGAGGATTGCCAAAAGGAGCAGAATAAACAGAACCATACAGATCCGACCCAACCTGATAAGTGCATCGAGCCGGAGAACCATTCCGACTCGATTATGGCATTGGATCTGGATTCCGGTGAGATCGAATGGTATAAACAGCTTGGAGGATATGATGTGTGGTTTGTTGCGTGTGCGAATTCGACAAACCCTAATTGCCCGATTGGCCCGAGCCCGGATTATGATTTTGGGGAAGCTCCGATGATGCTTAGCGTGGTTGTTAATGGAAGGAAGAAGGTAGACATTGTAGCAGCTGTGCAGAAGAGTGGAATTGCTTGGGCATTGAAGCGTGACAACGGCAAACTCTTCTGGACTACGGTAAGTGAAGAACAATTTTTATCTATCAGCTTGTGTGTACTTCGACTATTCCTCGTGATACCTTCAATACCATTATTCCACCCTCATAGCATATTCAAGTGTCTAGGTGATAATCATAACAACAATTTCATTTAGTGACGGTGGCTTTCAGAATCTAAATAAAGGTCGAGACTTAGGATAGAAGGTTAGTAATTGTCAAACTTAGTCTAGTTTACTTGTGAGTATCGTAATATTTGTGGTTGTTGCTTGTTCTCTTCTTGATTATTTTCAACACAGCTTCTTCATTACTGTATTTGCTTTATGAACTTCATTTCCAACATGCGTACATAAGCCAATGATCGATCAGAAACAATCTCTCTACCTTTACAACACAAGGGTCAGACCGCAATAGAGACCGCAATAGAGATGATGTTGTGTTGTCCATAATAACTTGCACACATCTAGACTATTTCACCTTATACTTGCTATCTCTGACCAATATTTTGTGTTATCATTGAGATTTGAACTTGAGTTTAGACTTAGTGGTTCTCTTCCAAGTTCATTAACTACTAGATTACATCCTTGAGTGCGATAACTGTGTTACATATAAGGGGGTTATCTACTATATTTTGGTTTCTCAATGTAACACTGAAGAAAATGGGGTTGATGTGTGCAGGAGGCTGGTCCTGGAGGTATAGTAGGAGGAGGTATATGGGGTGCAGCCACAGACACAAAGAGGGTATACACCGGCATTGCCAACACCGGTAACTTAAACTACACATTGTATCCATCGACAAACATTACAACAGGTGGAGCCTGGGTGGCAATGGATGCTCAAACCGGCGAAATCCTATGGACAACTGCAGTTCCAAACAATGGTAGATCAAATCCTGTTACTGTTGCCAATGGAGTTCTGTTAGCTGGTTCACAAAATCCAAGTGGCCCCATCTACGCTATTAACGCGAAAACTGGAAAGATATTGTGGTCGAACGAGACTGGTGCAACTGTGTATGGGGGTATGTCAGTGAGCAATGGTTGCTTTTATGTTGGCCATGGTTATAGATCTGGTATTGGAGTCTTTAATCCCAATAACACTGGTGGAACTTCACTCTTTGCCTACTGTGTATATTGAAATGCCAAATGATGTCCCACTTTATAACTTTGGCAAATAATATGATGAAGATAGTAAATAAAGTACATGTTTGTTTTTGCTGCTAATTGTGGTATCCAAGTCAGTTTGCTTTATGCTCACCTTGACTTATTCCGTCAAATACTTGCTACCTCTCATCAACACAAGTATCAAACCGAATATCTTAAAGATAGTGAAAATAACTTAAAATGAACTCAAATGAGAGATGAAACATACTTGGGCTCTAACAATCAAAATTCATTTGGCATCATTAAGACTCAACATTACTGTCAATATGAGTAAAAAGTAATGAGTTCTTTCAAATTAATATCTTAAAGCTTAAATCTTAGACATTGCAAGCAAAAAAAAACACAATTCTCCATTGCCTAGTAACAACTCTGAAAAGCATAAATCCTTCTTCACAGATCTTGCACGCTCAAACCTACAAGTAGTAATGTAATGCAATAGTTAAGTTCAATAAAAAAAATGTTCCGTTACAGAGCTTAAGTGTGTTAAATCAAGGCGGAGAGCTTAGAATTAATTAAGACACGGACGTATAAACATTACAGAGAATATCACCATAATTGGCAAAAAGTAGCAGTCAAAGAGTGCAAACCTGGAGGAAGTGATTGCTTCAACTTGTCAGCCTTCTCAAAGTCGGACACACAGAGTGTGTAGAGGTACTTGGAGCAGCGAACCTTGAACTTGACCATATCCTTGTTCTTCTTGATCTTGACAGTTCGGGCATCCTTCCTTCTGGCTGTCAGAAGGAAATCCTTGATCTCGTGGATTTGCTTAGGCTACAAATAAATATAATGTAAACACTCATTACGGCAAATTGAATAAAAATGAACAAAAACAGATCACAAAGAAGTCGTTAACAGGCCCAAATACAGTATCAACTAATCAAATCTCCTGATGGAACATTTGTCAAACACAATCAAACTTAAAGCATTTAACAGAAAATTAACGGAAAACAAGAAATCACATCAATCAGATAATTACACCCAGAGGATGGGAGCAAAACAACAAGAGAAAGATTTCCATCCCCAAAAATGAAGATGTTAGGCATATACACATCACAAAGATAATACTAAAGTAATAACTAAAGAAAACTCGCCACTTCGGTGAAATTGAGTAACAGAATGAAATTGGGATAGAGCAGAACAGATAAAAAGGTCAAATCCAACTAGTTAGATGAATTTATACCATCTAAACTCCCCAGACAAAATGAAAAGAAACACAAACTACTAACAATATGTAATGCATCCATATCATGAACTTGTTTCCCAAGTGCAGCCAACAGAGTGCTTCTCCTCGATACATCTTATGAATAACAATCTTAACGAGATTCTTGATTTCAGATATCAAACTTTAAATAAAATGGACGAACTTTCTTGCTCCAAATAAGATCTAACATTTCTCCTATAAAATCAAACATAGTAACACATCCCACAAAAGTCTTTCGTATCTCAATCAACACTTACCTCTCGACCCCCAATCAATTCAAATTATGCTGGTCTAAAAGTGTTCAATTTCTCTCCTTTTATCTTCTAAATAACAAACTAACACCATTGATTTCAAAACTAAAACTTCCAATAAACTGGTCAGACTTGTTCAAGATAAAGACTCATTACAAGTAGGCATCGTTAAACAAAGATGACATAATACAGAATAACAATCATTGTATTGAGTTCGAAACTTCAAATTATTGATTCCTAAACTGAATCTTCCATTAAAATAGCCAAACATGCACCAAAATAACTCAAATATTTACACTACCAGTTTGACATTATAGCATTTCCTTCCAAAAAAAATTACCTCAATAAACATGTCTAAATTTTTACCTTTTCAACAAAAAAAAACACCCAAGCTGAAGGAACCCATAAAACAAGGGTTAATACAGATCTAACACTCATGGTTTGTAGTTTGAAACTTCAAAATTCAAGTCAATATTATAAACCAAAACTAGAACTTCCAATAAAATAACCAAATTTGTCCCAAAATACAATCTTGGAGCAACCCCACCAAAGCTAATAGGATGAAACTCTACTATTCACACTAATTCCTCAAAAACCTCCATCTTTATCTCAAAAAAAACACCAACTTTACACCTAAATTTTTTACCTTTACATAAAAATGGAACAAGAAAAACCCCAAATAGAAGAAACCCACAAAATAAAGATTCATTACAAGCCAGAATCATTAAAAACAAAGATAACATAACACAGATCTAATTAACTATCATGGCATTCAACTCAAAACTTCAAATTCAAGTAAAAAAATTGTAAAACAAAGAAAATATTACAAAGAATTGATATATTAAAGATCAAAATGAGAAGATTAAGAAGAAAATGTACCATTTTTGGTAGGGAAAAGTTGTGCTAAGGAGGAGAAGACGGCGAGCTCAAAGAGATGGAGAAAAGGAGAAGTGAGGAGAAAGATGTATAAATATATGCTTTTGCTAAAACCCTAATCACTTAAAAAAATTATTATTCTTTTTTAAAAATAAAATGGATAAATTAATAGTATTAAATATTATTTCAACTTCAAACTTAAAATATCTATTTTTTAGTTTATTATTTCAATTTCAAACTCGAAATGCGGATTTGATTAGTATTTTCGAGAAAAACTTCAATTTTTTTCTAAGTGAAATTCAGGTATAAGCACAAATTGACTTTTGAATATTTTTTTAAAACTTTAATTTCAAATATTATTTTGTTTTTCTTTTAAAAAAAACATGTCTTGGAACATGATTAATTTAAATTGGCGTTGAGAAGTCCCACTTTAGGAGATAAAGCGTTTTTTATCCTTGTATTCATACGGAGAAATCGAACCTGAACTCTTTGCTTTTTTCTAATTCAACTAATAGTAAATATAATTTAAATGCCTATAAATGTATTTTTCTGAGTTTAATTAAAGTGAAGCCAAACAAATTTTGTATGTGTTAAAAATATCCACTTAAATAAGTCCAAATAATATAATTCAAACCTAATTTATTAAATAGGGAAAAGGGTCAAAAATACCCTTAAACTATACGAAAGGAATAAAAATGCCCTCCGTTTGTAGTTTGGTCCAAAAATGCCCTTTCCATCAATATTTTGATCCAAAAATGCCTTATTGTTATTTTGGGTAAAAACTGCTCATATTTTCAAATAAATATATTATTTATTTTCTTTTCAACATATTCTATTTCTAATAATATTTTTTAAATTAGCAAATGTTTATCTTACTTCAATTCAAGAAAAAATTAAAAATGAAAAT
>JAJOOS010013748.1:0-38641 GCA_029582725.1 Solanum chiquidenum
TCTTTGGTTTTACATTGGTTTAGACAATTCAAATACATAATCTAATTTTAATTTCCTTTAATATTTAGTCATGTAACTAATACTTATTAAACTTATTTCAGCATGATTTAGTACTTTTAAATTATGATCATTTTCATTACGACTTGTTAATTTGCAATATTTGTTTTACGCGATTTCATTATTATTATTTTTTTGTTGGATATTTTAGTGTCATTACTCATATCATATTTTGTGTTATTTTCTTAAGAAACACCTTAGATAGTTGTATTTTGATAGGATTAAAGAAATATTTGAAGTACAAGTAAATTATATGTTTGTATGAATACTTTACCGAAAAAACCCGAGTTTTATTGGTTTGGTTTGGTTTATAGATTTAAAAATCCGACACAAATGATTTGGTTTGATAATTGAAAAACCCGAATCAACCCGGTCATGTACACCCCTACTACTAGTTAGAGGTGGCAATTTCAGCACATATAAGTGAAATGAATCCATTTCCCCCATATTTAATTAAATAAAAACAAATAAGCTTGCAATCTTTATCTTCAACCATGAGTGACTGAGTTTATGGCGCTTGGATTTCAGCATTGTGAAACTACCACTATATCATATTTGATGATTTCATTGTCATCGACGAACTCGCTTGCTGCAATTTTTATCAAGTATGGGTTGTAGGATCCTCTAAACGGCCGTGGTCATTATAGAAAGACACTTTAGCACGAAGTTGCAGACTTGATACTCATCATATTGGTGGAACCCTTCAACGAATTTGAATTAGAAGAAACTATGTCTCTGACAAATGCTAATAGGGAAAGAAAACAAGGACCGTTATTGGTATGGATTTGCGGATTCCAACGGAGGAATATTCGTATTGATAGCTTTGCCTGACAAGTTTTTTTATGACATCTTTGGTATTCATATATGACCATATAGTCCATTGTCAAGCAAGAAGATGCCGATAGCCGGAGGCTGAATGTTGCTCCCCAATATACACGCAAGTGTACGTGGTCGCTCAAGTAATATAGATTCTTAAAGAAACGAGTTATCGTTCCCAAGGGACTTATGATTAACTTATATCCAACACTTAACTCCACAAATAAAATAGAAGTAACCGTTTCAGAGATGGTGATGATTGTTAACTACTACTAATTATAAACTAAATAAACGTAACTAAATGTGAACACCTTTAAGATGATGTTTCAAGCAAGTAAAAGACAATTCCAGGGCTGCAACATGCAATGAATCTCATGTATCATATTATTGGCTTAGAACTAATTTTAGTCGTCAAGTTACTGATTTACAGGGTTAATTATATGAGTCGGATTCACACCTCTAGTCGCCTACCCCAGTTAGCTATCTAACTACATCGTTGAGTGGAGATAAATAGACTAGCTGACGAGCATTTATATTTCAGCCTGTTTCGTAACCAAGCGAGTTGTTCGTCCGGGCGTCACTCCTGAACACAAATCACCTCAACTTAATGGGTCGATCAAGCTCTCTATATTCTCTGGTCTATCTAACCTCTCCTCTCCAGATTTAAGTTTAGACAATATATTTATCTTATGGTGATCAATCATAAAGTACTAAAACAAGATATAGAAGTAACTTATAATGACAACCAATAATTAATTCAACATGCCTTTAATAAGCAACAATCCATTCGTAGCTATAGCCCCAGAACTAAGGCGTTTAGCCACTCATGCTATTAGAAAATCACAAAATACAATTGTTCATGCGATTTCTGGAAAATAGAAGAGTTAAAAGATCAAAACCTAGTACAAATGTGAATACTTGCTCTTGCACACCCAATAAAAGTCGAGCCCCAATAATGGAGCCCTAAGGGTCTCTTTATAAGAGTTAGAAAAGTTGGAGTCAAAACCTACTACAATTAGGAATCCTATTTTAATTTTTTTTTTACTTGAAAAAGTCGAGACTTTAATGGCGTGTCGCGCCTCCCATCACGCTTGGAAAGCAACTCTGAAGTATCCACCTGGGCGCGTCGTGACTTACAGAGCTCCAAGCAGCCTGGGTGATTTGTTTCCCTTTGGCTCGCTGCGTCTCTCAGCGCGCCTGCAGAGCGCCTCAGTCATTCATGTGCTGGCGCGTCGCGCCCAGTAGTACGCTTGCAATACTTCTCTAACTGTTGGCCCTTGGCGCCTCGCGCCTAACAGTGCGCCTGGCCCTGGGGCCTTCATCCTTAGTCATTTTCTTGCCTGTCTTTGTTCCTTCTTTCTTCGTTCCAACTCCAATCCCTTCGAGAGTTCCCGAAACATCTAATCATGTGTGTGAGTGCACAATCATCACAAGTTACACCAAAAATCAAGCTAATAACTAAAGATCATTCTTTAAACTAATCAATTCATGGGCAAATATTGATAACTTAGGCATATAAATATGCCTAAGATCACCACCCCACACTTAAACTTTTGTTTGTCCTCAAACAATCTCTAGACTATCAACTCTTTTTCACAACCCTTGGACTTATCAACCCACCTTAAAATCAACCAAACATTTTAAATCATGATCTTGTAGTTCACAATGGATGTAATATTTCATAACAATTACACCAAGTTACAACACATCCTCAAAGAATGACGCTTTTGTTATTTTTCCGGGCTAATGCAAACTCATACAAACACATCAATTAGATAATCCTACACATGTCATGAATGCCCTCACTTGTTCTTGTTTAGTAAAGCCTTTCACTCCAATTACAATATCAACAAGGCCTATTTTTTAAAAACTCAACTCACTCTCACACAAGAAGTTCTTACTTTTCTCAACATACCATAAGCTTGCCAATAGTGTATTCTTACTTTCACATTATATTTCTCAAGGAGTCAAGAGGACTTTTATTTGGTTGTAATGTCGTCTTAAGGTAAGGGAGGAAATATTTAGGAATCATTTTAGTGACTACACTTCCCTAATGCACATGTCATTATTTTGCCAACAATCTCCTTCATAGTTTTTCTTTCCTCATAGTACACACTTTATGAATATTTACCCCTCTTTGTTGCTCCATCTTTGCCCTCTATATTATTTATTTATATTTTTTTTTTCATGCCTTTGCACTAGCCACCCTTACTCTAGATTTTAAGGTCCGAGTAAGGTACACATTATCCTTAATAGGACCAGAGCCAATGTTTTGAGCATAGTTCTGAAATAGCCACCCTCAATTAAGTTGAGGTGCACATTGTCACTAGGGACCAGGGCCAAAACATAATTTTTACTTATCCTTTTGTTTTCCACTCAATGTAGCATTTCACCTTTATTATATCAACCAATATTTTTCAACCCTTTTTCTTAACATAGTGCATTAAGGCTCTCATTAGGATCAAAAGAACTTGGTATCAAACAAACGGGTATCGACTTATCATGTGGCTTATCAATAAACAAGGCTAAAGGCTTAATGGGGCTTCACTAGGGATAATTGCAATGGTAGGCATACAAGTAGAATCAAGAATTGTCTATTTCAAAGAAATGCCTCAATCACATTCCCTAAGTCATACACGCTACTAATTTAACACACACAAGACAAGTTCTAGATATCAAGTTAAGCAAGAACCAATCAACTCTCACCACACATGGCATCATGACACATATACGGACATACCAACTAACATGCTCATACAACTTGCATTACAGTATCATTACACAATTAAGCCCATTTATTTTATTTCAATTTTAGTCAAACTAAAACACATGCTTGTTACAAGGTTCACATTCTATTGCATTTTTCCAATTGTGACTACCCATGACGTTTGGCTAACTTTTTCAGACATAGTTTCAAAAGACCAAAGTTGGTTTCTCAATCCTACTCCTCTATGTGACTAATTTTCCCTTAAGACGGTCTTCATCCATCCATCATTGGGAACAGTCACTCCTATGACGACTCTAAGACTCAATAAAGTAATAAACTAGTCCAAGTCGGTTAAAAGGGACAATCCTCAGTAAAAGTACCGAAAACAAACGCTGAGGAACCCAAGTAAAAGTTAAAAATTAAACTAAAAACTAACACTAGACTCGATAAAGTAGTAAACAACTATATACAACAAAGACATATTACCCCACCCCACACTTCAAAAATAAGCATTGTCCTCAGTGCACAATTAAAATAAAGTATAGAGTTAGGAATACTCATTCGGGCCTCTAGGCCTCATCGTCAACGCCATCGAACACCTTCAAGGCATTCTCCGCCTCATCTATCGCATCCTCCTCCTCATCATCATCCGTAGCCTCGTCAGCAGTAGCCTTCTCATCATCCAAAGGCTCCAAAAAAGCGGGACCAGACCTGCACAAAAAGCTTGTACTCTCGATCAACGAATAGCGATCCGCCAAGGTTTCCATCTCCTCGTCAGTCATCAGACACCCCCCTATCCGCAACTGCAACTCTGCCATATCGAACATTCTTGCCATGACACTATCATCATGGGATTGCCTCTCTTGAGCAGACAAGACAAGTCCATAGGATGTGTCTAGTGCCTTTGTTCAGGTCACATCAACTAACTTACCCGTCAGATTTGGGTGATAAGCAACAGTTATGTCTACTGTTTCCTCTTCAATACCCTCATCCCTAAAAAAACGGGTGATCAACCCCCCATAACAAAATCTCCACCTCAAATTGTTCCTAAATTTCATCATATTTTGCCTCAGGATTGCCCCAACATTAATAGGCAGTCCCTTCATAAACATATAGACCAACACCACCCTATCCCTTGTCACCTCAGTCAAATGTTTAGCAGGAAGAAACACACTACACACTATCTTCAGCCACACCCTAGCAACCTGATTAAAGTTAGCAAAATGGAGGGTATTATGCCTCCCAGTATCCTTACTTTGCTCCCACCTAGCAGTTGACTCAACCCCACACAAGGTATGTCAGATATCCCTATAAGGAGGTTTATCCTTCAAGATATTAAACTCATATGGGTCACAATTCGGGGTTCCTAACAACTCATTCAGAATTCGGGAAGAAAACTTGACATCTTTCCCCCTAACAGGCACAATTTTATATTTCGTTTCAGTAAGCCAGTTAGCATAGAATTCCCTTACTAATGTCAAATTGCAATCCCCTGGATTTTCAAAGATAAACAGTAGCCCTAACTCAATCACAGTCCGATATATAACAGGAAATTGCGATTGCAATCTTACCTCATTCACAAATTCGTCGCCTATATACTTCGCCTCTTTTTGACATTCGAACCATTCCAACCATACCTTTGCACAACCTTTTTGCCAAATTTTTGCACCGGTTCCCGGCCACTAGAGGACCCGGAAGTTTCACCCTTTCTACTCCGCTTGGAACCCACCACATTTTTTGCTTTTGGAGCCATCACCACCTGTTAAGAGAAGAAAAATGGAGAAAAGAAAAAAAATTTAGAAAAAATTGGGGGGTCGGCTGGCTGTGGGTAGTGGTGAGGGGAATAAAAAGAAAAAAATTATGGAGTGAGAGATAGAGAGTTGGAGAAAAGTAGTGTCAGAGTTGTGGGTGTTGAGGTTTTATAGTGGGTGGTGGGGAATGGGAAAGGTTTAGTGGTGGTAGTTAAGGAATTTTGGGAGGAGAGGAGTAGGAGTTTGGTGGATCAATAATGGAGGAAGGTGAAAAGGGAAGAAGATGAAGAAGAGTTGGAGAGAATTTAGGGAGGAGGTCGGTTGAATGTGGTGAGAATGGGGGTTGAATAGAAGTTTTAGGGATTTAAGGGGAGTGGGTCGGGTTGGATTCGGGTAAAAAACCATTTTTTTAAAAAAATTGGGTAGTGGGGCGATAGGAGGGGCGATGCGCCTCTCAGTGCGCCTGAGATGGCGCTCTGATGTGCGATGCCTGGCGCGGTGCGCCCTTCAACGCGCCTGAAAGTGTTCTCTGATGTTCGATGCCAGGCGCGGTCGCCAACCAGTGCGCTTGGCTCCAGTTTTTTTTTTCATTTTTCACTATTACAAACTAAGTTACTAACAATGAAAAATCCTATTTAGCTAAAACTAAGAACTAAAAGAACTTCCTAGATTCTATGAATTTAAACTATGCTAAAACAATAAAAATCAAAATTTCAAACACGAACTACCTATCTATTACATATTGTTCACAGGTTGTCTCCCATGTAGCGCTTGATTTAACGTCGCGGCACGACGCATCTTGGATCATTCATCATTTATCTCAAGAGCCTCCCGATCACGATCCGAATCTAAACCAAAGTAGTGTTTCACCCTTTGCCCATTTACCAAGAACGTAGGGCCAGTCTCATCTTTAAGTTCAATAGCCTCATGTTGTGTCATTCTTACCACTTTGAAAGGACTTGTCCATTTAGATTTAAGTTTTCTGGGGAATAACCTCAATCTAGAGTTAGTAGTACCTTTTCTCCCGGAGTGAAAGTACGAGTAACTATGTGCTTGTCATGCCATATTTCCATATTTTCTTCGTAAAGCTTGGCATTCTCATACGCATGGAGCCTAAACTCCTCAAGTACATGAAATTGATCTACTCTCTTTCTACCGGCCAGCTCGGGGTCCAAGTTCAACCTCTTAATTGCCTAATACGCTTGGTGTTCCAATTCCGCCGAAAGATGACATGCTTTACCGAACACTATGTGATAGGGAGAAGTCCCTATGGGTGTCTTATAAGTAGTTCTATATGCCCACAACGCATCATCTAACTTCTCGGACCAATCTTTCCTCGCGCATTCACTATTTTCTGCAACATTTGCTTCACCTCTCTATTCGAAACCTCTACTTGGCCACTCATTTGAGGATGGTAAGCTATAGCAACTTTATGACGAATACCATACTTAGAAAGTAGGTTTTAAACTAGATGATTAATGAAATGCTTACCTCCATCACTTATGATTGCTCTTGGAGTGCCAAAGCGAATGAAGATGTGTTTCTTGATGAACTTTATCACCACTTTTGAATCATTTGAAGGAAGAGCTACAACCTCAACCCATTTACTCACATAATCTACAACCACAAGAATGTATTGATTTCGACTAGATGGCGGGAAGGGGCCCATGAAGTCAATACCCCACACATCAAAGATTTCCACCTCCAAAATGTTACTTAGCGGCATCTCATGTATTCTTGAGATAGTATCCAATAGTTGGCATTTATCACAACCCTTCACAAAAGCAATAGAAACTTTAAATAATGAGGGCCAAAAGAAACCAGAATGAAGTAACTTATGCGTCGTGCGCTCTCCTCCGTGGTGACCTCCATATGGCTAGCATGACAACTTTCGAGCACTTTTTGAACCTCATACTCCGTAATGCATCTTCTCACTACCCGGTCCACACCTTGTTTGAACAAGAACGGTTCATCCCAGATATAGAACTTAGCATCATGATTGAGCTTTTTCTTTTGTTGGGTGGTTGCACCCGGAGGATATTCTCCACTTACTATCAAATTCACAATATCTGCATACCATGGCACTTGAGAGATATCTAATGCCATCAATTGTTCATTCGGAAATTCTTCCCGAATTCGCTCACCTTCATTCACATGGGAAAAATCCTCCAACCTAGACTAGTGATCTGCTATCTGATTTTCAGTACCTTTCCTATCTTTGATCTCAAGGTCAAATTCTTGGAGAAGCAATATCCATCGAATCAACCTTGGTTTAGCATCCTTCTTGTTGAATAGGTACCTAATAGATGCATGATCAGTAAAAATAATCACTTTAGTACCTACCAAATACGATCTGAACTTGTCGAAGGCGAACACTAGAGCCAACATCTCCTTCTCAGTCACTGTGTAATTAGCTTGTGTAGAGTCAAAGGTCTTGCTTGCATAATAGATCGAGTGGAACACTTTATTCTTTTGTTGTCCCAACACTGCACCCACTGCTATGTCACTTGCATCACACATGAGTATGGTAATTCCCAATCAGGAGCAATTAAGATGAGAGCTTCAATTAAGTTCCTCTTCAACATCTCAAAAGCTTTCAAGCACATCTAATCAAAGTCAAACTTCACCTCCTTCTCCAAAAAACTGCACATAGGTCTTGCAATCTTGGAAAAATCCTTGATGAATCACCGGTAAAAACCTGCATGACCAAGAAAACTATGCACCCCTTTTACAGAAATGGGAGGGGGCAATTTCTCAATAACTTCTACCTTGGCCTTATCAACCTCTAAACTAGACTTCGAGACCTTGTGGCCCAACAATATCCCTTCTCTAACTACAAAATGGCACTTTTTCCAATTGAGAACTAAGTTAGTGCCCTCACATCTAGCAAGTACTTTATCAAGATTTTGGAGACATACCTCAAAAGACTTCCCAAAGACCGAGAAATCATCCATGAACACCTCTACAAAGTCTTCCACCATATCATGAAAAATGGCCATCATACACCTTTGAAAAGTCGCTGGTGCATTTCAAAGTCCGAATGGCATGCGTTTGAAAGCATATGTACCATAAGGACAAGTGAACGTGGTCTTTTCCTGATCCTCAGGTGCAATAAAGATCTGGTTGTAACTGTAATACCCATCTAAGAAATAATAGTACTCCTGCCCTGCTAGTCGGTCAAGCATTTGATCAATGAAGGGACCGGGGTAGTGATCTTTCTGGGTAGCATCATTTAGTTTTCGGTAATCCATACAAATTCTCCAGCCGGTCACTATTCTAGTAGGAATCAACTCATTCTTTTCATTCCTTACCATAGTCATACCTCCCTTTTTGGGAACACATTGCACCAGACTTACCCATTTACTATCAGAGATCGGGTAAACAATTCCAGCATCTAGCCACTTTATTACTTCCTTTCTCACCACTTCTTTCATCAAAGGATTTAGTCGATGTTGATGTTGTGCTCTTGGTTTGTGATCCCCTTCCATGTAGATTCTGTGCATACATAACGTCGTACTTATCCCATGAATATCAGCCATCTGCCTTCCAATCGCCTTCTTTCTCCTCTTTAGGATCCTCAATGCCGTATCAACCTGTATTTCAGACAACTCTACAGAAAGTATAACATGCAAAGTTTCATTAGTACCCAAAAATGCATACCTTAGGTTAGTAGGCAGAGTTTTTAACTACAGCTTGGGAGATTCTTCAATTGAAGGCTTTGGTGGAGGTCCTAACTCATGATCTAATGACTCAAATCTCCACTTGTGAGTCTCCACAAGTGCCAGATTCAAACATGTTTTTATATCTTGGGCCTCAGTATCTCCATCTACCTCATGACCTGTTAACACTATTTCTAAGGGATCTTCAGGCACAACTACTTGTGATTTTACTATTTGATCAACCACAGTAATAATAGACAACTCTTCATAGAGAGAAGGCAATTTTAAAGCGCGGTAAACATCGAATACGTCAACCTTATCATGCGCTCTCATAGTTAGTTGACCAGCTGCTACATCAATCAATGCCCTACCCGTGGCCAAGAATGGACATCCCAAAATGAATGGAACTTTAGAATCAGGTTCAAAATCTAAGACCACAAAATCTACAGGAAAAATCAATGAACCTACTTGAACTAACACATCTTCTACCACCCCCGCAGGCCTAGCAATGGATATATCAGCGAGTTGGAGAATAACAATGGTTCTTTTTGGACTACCCAAGCCAAGCATTAGATACAATGATAAGGGCATCAGATTTATACTTGCCCCTAAATCACACAATCCGCGGGCATGAACACTTTGCCTAATTGTAATCTGCACAGTAAAACTACCCGGATCTTTTAACTTTTAGGCAGTCTATTTGGGATCTTAGAGCTGCATTCCTCTTTAAGTGCTACAGTTTCATACTTCGTGAGCCTCCTCTTGTTAGCCACAATGTCCTTCACGTATTTAGCATACTTCGGGATACCCTACAAAATTTCAACCAAAGGCAGATTAATGTGAACCTGTTTAAGGAGAGAGAGAAACTTATCGAAACATTCATCTTCATTCTACTTTTTGAGCCTTTGTGGAAACGGAGGTGGTAGTTTCTTTTGAGGAATGGTTACCTCAACATTAGAGATTTTTACTACGTCTTCCACTTTCTTTTCTTTGGTACTTGCCTCAGTATCTCTCTTCTTTGGAGCTAGTTCCTTTAATTGTAACCCACTTCTAGTACTTACCTCATGCAATTGCTTTGGGTTGGGTTCCGTATCACCGGGCAGGCCACCTTGGGGACGCAAGTTCAGAGAATTAGCTACTTGCGCAACTTGTTTTACTAAACTCATTTGGGACATTTGGATGTTTCTGATGTTCTCATCATGGTTATCTATTCTAGCATTTAATTTGGTCCCTATTTCAGTCATGAGCTTTTGGAGTAGTTCCTCATTGGTCATCCCTCCTTTTGGTGCATTTGGATTTGTGCCTTGGTTAGGATTTTGGTATTGTTGCCCAGCCCCTTGAGAACGGTATTGAGTAGCCCCTTGCGCCTGATTTTGGTTTTGGTTTTGGTTCCCACCCCCATGAGAAGTTAGGATGGTTCCTCCAACTAGGGTTGTTAGTGTTACCATAATTTTACTGAACTCCACCCCTTTGTGCATTACCCACATAATTTATGGAATTCGGGTTTGCCTCACAATACTCAGTTTCATGAGCTCCACTACTACATACCTCACACAAATTGGCTGCATATTGTACAACGTTTATCAGTGCATGGTTTAGAGCCATTTTAAAAAAATGTAAGGTCATGTTATGTTGCATTGCATCTAATTTGGCATTTATGGTAGTAGCTTGATCTACATCTAAGATCCCCGCGTCCTTTTGGGTTGTGGTTCTAGGCATATCCCCCTTATATCCTGGGTTCCCTTCGAAGAGTCTATCGAGTAAGTCGAACGACTCTTCACATGTTTTAGCTAGGTCATGTCCACCTGCTGCAATATTAAGAAGCACACGAGCATTATAATCTAAACCCTCAAAGAAAGTGTGAGCAAGTACCTCATTAATTTGCATGTGGTGCGGGCAAGCATTCAACATTTGTTTGAAACAAGCCCATGCTTGGTACATGTCCTCCCCTTTATTTTGCCTAAAACATAATATCTCACTCCTTACCCGTGCGGTTTTCTTGGATGGAAAGAATCGACTCAGGAACTTCCTTGCTAGGTAATCCAAGGTAGTGATGGAATTTGGTGGCTCAGTATCTAACCAATGTTTTGATGCTCCTAACAATGAGTATGGAAACAACGTCAGCCTTACATAGTCCTATGAAACTCCAGTTGGGATGTATGTATCAGTGATCTCTATAAATTTCCTAAGATGGATTTGGGGATCCTCGTGAGGGAGACCAGTGAATTGCCCATTAGAATGGAGAAGTTGTACCATGCCATGTTTTAGTTCAAATATACCCCCTAGTGGAGGTTTCCTAAAACTAGATGCCACATTAGCAGTGAGTGGGACTACCATATAACGGATTGGTCTTGCGGTTACGACATGGGGTACTCCTTGGTTATTCAAGTTCTCTTGGTTGTTCACATTCTTCGGATTATTCACGTTGTCTTGATTATTATCATCATTGTTTCCCCGAACACCTAACCCCAATTCTGCTGGATGTCTTTGATTCATTTTTCTGCGCTGGCGTAAAATGCTTTTGGGTTCGTTGTAACGTTCGATAAGTTCTCCCTTCCGAGCCAGACCTGAAAATCAAGTGCCTGCAATAAACAATCTAAGATCAAGTAATTAATACCTAAATATTCTAATTGTAGACTTAAGAAGATCGAATATAAATCAATTCCTAAGTCTTCGGTAGCGGCGCCAAAAACTTGTTGCTCCCCAATATACATGCAAGTATACGTGGTTGCTCAAGTAATATAGATTCTTAAAGAAATGAGTTATCGTTCCCAAGGGACTTATGATTAACTTTTATCCAACAGTTAACTCCACAAATAAAATAGAAGTAACCATTTCAGAGATGGTGATGGTTGTTAACTACTACTAATTATGAACTAAATAAATGTAACTAAATGTGAACGCCTTTAAGATGTGTTTCAAGCAAGTAAAAGACAATTCCAGGGCTGCAACATGCAATGAATCTCATGTATCATATTATTGGCTTAGAACTAATTTTAGTCGTCAAGTTACTGATTTAAAGGGTTAATTGTATTAGTCGGGTTACACATCTAGTAGCCTACCCTAGTTAGATATCTAACTACATCGTTGAGCGGGGACATATAGGTCAACTGGCGAGCATTTATATTTCATCCTATTTCGTAACCAAGCGAGTTGTTCGTCCGGGCGTCACTCCTGAACACAAATCACCTCAACTTAATGGGTCGACCAAGCTCTCTATATTCTCTGGTCTATATAACCTCTCCTCTCCCGATTTAAGTTTAGACAATATATTTATCTTATGGTGATCAATCATAAAATACTAAAACAAGAATATATAAGTTATTTAGAATGACAACCAAGAATTAATTCGACAAGCCTTTAATAATCAACAATCCATTCATAACTACAGCCCCAGAACTAAGGCGTTTTGCCACTCATGCTATTAGAAGACTACAAAATACAATTGTCCATGTGATTTCAGGAAAATAAAAGAGTTAAAAGATCAAAACCTAGTATGAACGTGAATACTTGCTCTTGCAAACACAATAAAAGTCGATCCCCAATAATGGAGCCCTAAGGGTCTATTTATAAGAGTTAGAAAAGTTGGAGTCAAAACCTACTACAATTAGGAATCCTATTTTAAGCTTTTTTACTTGAAAAAGTCGGGACTTTAATGGCGTGTCGCACCTCCCATCGCGCCTTGAAAGAAGATCTGAAGTATCCATCTGGGCATCTCATGACTTACATAGCGCCAAGTAGCTTTCTGAGTAATTTTTTTCCCTCTGGCGGGTTGCGTCTATCAGTGTGCCTGCAGAGCGCCTCAGTCCTTCATGTGCTGGCGGGTCACACCCAGTAGTACACCTGCAATACTTCTCTGACTGTTGGCCCTTGGCGCCTCACGCCTAATAATGCGCCTGGCCCTGGGGCCTTCATCCTTAGTCATTTTCTTGCCCGTCTTTGTTCCTTCTTTCTTTGTTCAAACTCCAATCCCTTCGAGAGTTCCTGAAACATCTAATCATGTGTGTGAGTGCACAAATCATCACAAGTTACACCAAAAATCAAGCTAATAACTAAAGATCATTCTTTAAACTAATCAATTCATGGGAAAATATTGACAACTTAGGCATATAAATATGCCTAAGATCACTGAACCTCCAGAAGTAGGACTTTGACATTCAGATTTTTTGTTTGTGTTGAGAATAACAAGAGACAACACATGGATTAATGACATGGAGGATTCTCTTGTATCAATGACATGTCACAAATTAGTTAGTTAAACTAATTATTATTAGTACAGTTAGTAGAGGTACATCTAATGCATATTAGTCGGTTAGATAAATGCATGAGCTATATTAGTTAGATGATTTCATTTTGTATAAAAGTATAACTAGATACTTTTGTACTCATTACGATTGAATAAAATTTTCATTTTCACATTTTCGATACTCTTAGATTAACCAACTCTCTCTTCATGTGAGTTAGGTTAGATCTGAGTTTCCTCTATTAATGGAAACTTCTGTATACACATGAATTTCATCATGGTATCAGAGCATGATTGATCGTGAATAGAGTGTGATTCTGAGTTCTTCTCTGTTATTCATCATTGTTGAAAACAAAGTAACAATGGTGATTAAAGGAATTACTTCTACTGGAAGCAACTTGAATGCATCAGTCACCATAGATCTTCATCATCCATTGTATTTGCAGGCCTGTGATACTCCAGGTAACAATCTGATATCTTTCTCTCTAACTGGTCCAGAAAATTATGTGATTTGGAGTAGATCAATGAAAATTGGATTAGTAGGAAAGGGAAAGTTAGGATTTGTGGATGGAAGACACACAAAGGATAAATTTGACGAATCTCTCCATGAACTTTGGGAAAAATGTAACGCAATTGTGTTATCATGGATAATGAATGATGTGAGCAAAGAACTGTTGAGTGGAATCATGTATGCTTTAAGTGAACACAAGGTTTGGATAGATCTGAGAGAGAGATTGGATAAGGTTGATGGATCTAGAGTTTTCCATTTACACACAGAGATAAATCATTTGGCTCAGGGCACATCTTTTATTTCGAGCTGTTTTTCAAATGAAGGAGCTGTGGGAGGAATTTGATGCTCTCATGCCTTGCCCTGGGTGTGAATGTGCAGGATCGAATAAATATGTTGAACATTACGAGTACGAGAGGCTTTTGCAGTTTCTAATGGGACTGAATGATTCCTATGTGCAATTTCGAAGTCAAATCATGATGACCACTCCAATTCCATGCTTGAACAAGGCTTACTCAATGGTGATATCTGAAGAGAGTCGTAGATCACTGGAAAAGGCAGTACATGTAGGGAAATCTATGGATGGAACAACTTTGTTTAGCAACATGAACAAAATAACTGGAAATCACAGGAATCCTGGAGAAAGTTATAAAGATGCTGAGAATAATTTCAAGCCAAAGAGGAAAAATGATTTCTATTGTGATCCTTGTGGAATAAGAGGTCATACAATAGAAAGATGCTGGAAGGTGAATGGATACCCCTCAGATGCTTGCTAGAGGGAGGAGAAGATACAACTCATGCAATCAAAATAGATGGAGGATTCAACACATCTGCTAATGCAGTAAAGTTTGAAGAACAACAAGCACATGAGAAAGACCTTCATCCAGGTATGGGAAATGTAAATGAAACAGGTCAAAAAACAGGCATCATGTTTACTCAAGATCAGTATGAACAACTGCTGAAGTTGATCAACAAGGATAGTGTGACAAATGAGAAAAATGTGACAGGTATATTTCATTCTTTCCTAGCCAAACATAACATTGATTATGTTAAATGGATAGTAGATTCCGGAGCAACTAATCACATTACTTACAACAAAAAATTGCTTAGTGACATTAGAAAGGTAAATGACCGATGCCTAAGAAAAGTTTACTTGCCAGATGGTAATGCCATTGAAATATCATGTATTGGTTCCTGTGATTTGGAAGATGGGAGTAAAGTTACTAATGTCTTGTACATACCAAAGTTTCAGTACAATCTTCTCTTAGTATCAAAACTAACCAGGGATTTAAAGTGTTTTATTAGTTTTTATCTTGATCTATGCATCATGCAGGACCTTCACAGTGGGAAGGTGAAGGGGATTGGTAGAGTTGTTGATGGATTGTACAAGATGTAGGTGCAGTTGAAGGATTTTCAGAAAACTAAAGTGGCAATTGTACAGTCCAAAATTGTTGATGCATGTGAAGACTTAGCAATCTGGCACCAAAGGTTGGGTCATTCTCATGACAAAGTATTAGGGAAGATACCAAACATGAAGTTCAAGTCAAGTAGTAGGTCCATTAGCTAGACAAGGGAGATTACCCTTTCCTACTGGAAATAATAGGCTTGCTACACCACTAGAAATGATACATGATGATGTATGGGGACCTTATAGAGTGTGTAATCATGATGAGAGCAAGTACTTTCTTACCTTGGTTGATGATCATACTAGAATGACTTGGATTTTTTTGTTGAAGTTGAAGAGTGATGTAATTGTCATATTGAAACAGTTTTTTGCATTAATAAAAACTTAGTTTGGTGCAACTGTCAAAGTTTTTAGAAGTGATAATGGTACATAGTTTTTTTTAACTCAGAATGCAATGCTTTGTTTCAATCTTATGGTATGATCCATCAGAGTTCATGTGTGCATACACCTCAACAAAATGGTTTAGTTGAGAGAAAACACAACATATTATTGCGTCCAAATCGCACACGCAAGTGTACATGGTCGTTCAAGTATTAAAGTGGCTCATATAAAGAGCCGGATATCGTACCCATAGGGACTCACGATTAGAATCACTTAATTTCCCCAAAATTTTCAGCTTAACACAAATGTTATCAAGATTTTAAGAGTGATTTATTTTATAATCTAAAAGTTAACAAAAATTACTCAAGCGCGATTCAATTTCAAGGTTTCAAACAATGATTGGGTAAAGTCTAGGGCTCCAACTCTTATCAGGATTCATGCAATTTATATTATTTAAATGGATGTTTATCAACTATCGAATCAAAGTTCACAGGGTTAATAATATGATTATGGTCTCTCGACCTCTAATCGCCTACGATAAATGACAACCTAACTACATCGTTGAGCAATGATAGGTTGGACCAACTACCGAGCATTACGATTTCTTCCTGTATAATGATCAAGCATGGTTTCTAGGTATATCCTTTTCCTAGATACAAATTAACCCTAATTATTAAGAGAAAATCATGTTCCCTAAGCCCCACGTTCTATCCTCTTATTCCTCTCCCATGTCCAATTCGGACAATGTGTTTATTTCAATGGTGATCAGGCACGAAACACGAAAAATAAGAACATAAGAGAGATTCATATGATAGTTAAATGCAATCCATAAAAACTTAATCAATTACAATCATCATGTAGCCACAACTCTAGAAGTAAGGTATTTAGCTACTCATAATAGTATCTTTGATCAAGCAATGTTTAATTATCATAAAGAGATCGAAAGTAAAAGAGTTTAGGAAAAAACCCTAAAAAATGATGAAACATCTCTTCCAAATCGTCATTTTTCAAAACCCAGAAAAAGAATGTGTTAATAAAATATAATATTAGTCTATTTATACTAAAGTCAAACCGGACAAAACTAACAAGTGTAGGCACGACGTGGAGCATTTGCTCAGATTCGTTTCATGGCTGATATTCCTCTCCGCGACACAACAACTTCACAGACCACTCTGGCTCAAATCCTCCTTCTTCAAACGAAAATAAAAATCCCTCTCCGCGATGCAGAGACGGTACAGACTCATTTGTCTGGAAATTATTTCACGAGCAAGAATAGAATTTCTCTCCGCAACGCGGAGAGGATATAAATATGCCTTAGAATTCATTTCTTCCTTCTTCTTCCTTGCTTTTTTTCAACGTAGGTCTTTCGTGTTTCCTAATGCCCATTTCAATGCTTGTTTCTTCATTCATGCTTACCTACACAACTAATCATAGTTGGTTAGCATATATACAATCAAAAGACTCGACACGACTATAATTCAACACAAATTGATTCCAAACTTGGCTTAAATGCGAGTATTATTAGGTTCTTAGGCATATAGATACACTTGTGATCACTACCCCACACTTAGAGCTTTGTTCATCCTTGAACAACTTACTAACTAATGCTAGACCTAGACTTCCTACTATGGTATTTGTGCATCCACTACTTCCTTTCAAGGAGCTGTAATCTACTAAAACAATCGTGTTCTCGCTCACACTAGGTCTTGCCCACATTCATACATCATTCAATCAAGTATTGACTTGACAATTTTTTTGCAACCAACACACTCAACATCATGTGCACCATTACACATCACCTATCTTTCATACAATAAGTGCCCCTCACTTAAAAGAATAGTCCGGACACTCAACTCAGCAAATTGAATATAGTTTAAGGACTTTGCAGACATAGTACGGTCTGGCTCAACAAAGACATCATGCATGCATTGAGAACCATAAGTTTGCCCATTATGTACATCACCACTAATTAATTGTGATATGCTCAAAATCAAACAGGACTTGTTCAGGTTGTAATGTAGGCTTGAGGTAAGGGAGGATTCATTTAGATAAAATTAGTGACTTATCCTCCCTAATGCACCAGCTTTGATTTCCTTATCACATTTACAACATTTTCTTTTCTTTAGCCCCCTCCTTCTGCATATTTTTCCACTAATACTTCCAACCTTGCCTTTACTTTCCACACACCCCTTTATTTTTTTATTTTAGAGATTTCTCTCGAGTTAAGGTGCACATTGTCCTTGTAAAGAACAGGGCCATTATTAAGGTATTCTCCAAGTTAGCCACCTTCAACTTAGGCTTTTAACCTAAGACGAAGTGCACAATGTCCTAAGGATCAGGGCCAATCTTAGATTTAATCTTATGGGGCATCATTTTACTACTTCTTTTCTCTCTTCCCCACGACACTAAACATTTCCACCCTATTTACTCTTCTCGCCATTTTCACTTTTACATCTTCTCATAGTGCATTAGGGATATGGGATCAAAACTAACGGTATCAATAAAAGAGATCTCAATTACATGGGTTAGAACTAAATCGAGGCTAAAAGTCTCAATAAGGCTGTACTAGGGATATTATTTCTGAAAAGGCTAATATTCAGGACAAATCAAAGAAAGCCTATTATCATCTTCTAAACAAAGCACCACTTTTATTTCGCTTCAATAACACGCCGGGAAAGTTCTAGACTCAGATGCATTACATGGATACTTCAATAACTCACCGCTCATGGCACAAGTTCTACTCAAGATGGATCAATCACAACAACACAATCAGTTCATGCACAAGGTTCTACTTAAGCTTAAGTTGCAATTATTAAAGTCAAATACACAAGTTCAAATACATTCATACATCAACTTCAAATCATGCTTTCATACATTTTCCTTTCGGAATTTTAAGCTTCAGCACATACCAACCTAAGACTCAATGACGAAATTACCCTTAAGACGGTCGTCATACATCTATCATTGGGCAAAGTAACTCAACTACGACTACTGACTCAATCCTAAAAAGATAAAATATTTTTGTATTTTGTACGATTCAAAAGGACTTTCCTTGGCCAAAGAACCGAAAAAACCTCCAAGGAACCCAAAATAAAACAAAAAAATAAAATGCAGACTCTAACAATGTTCAATAATATATACAGACCAGAGATGATTTTCACCCTTACCCCACACTTAAAAATTATCACTGTCCCTAGTTCTTCACAAAAATTAGAACAATACAAGAGGTAAGGTGAAAACACTCCCTGATCAATCCTCCATAGCATAAACCCCTTCGGCCTCATCACCAGCCTGAGCGGAGTCCACCTCCTCATCAGAATTGGACTATACGTCTGAGATAGTACGCAATCTCTCCTCATCGGTGGAGATGTCATCATCCATGAGCTTATGAAAAGTAGGACCAATGCCAAGCAGGGCCTTCGCGTGGGCATTCAGCGGATAGCACCTCTCAACGTCACTCAATTGCACGTTAGTGGAAGCCAGACAGTCATTCGGGTGGCGCAACATCTCCGGCCATACATCCTTGTCATTATCAGTTCATCCCTTTTATGGCGCTCTGAAGTAGTGAGAGTTGGGCCGAACTCAATGTCGGCCCTCTTAGTCCTCATGATGTCCACCGGTGTTGGGAATAATGGTGCCAGGTATTCCAAGTTCTCTTCCAGAACACCTATAATATGACACAGTCTAGTGATAAGACCACCAATTACATACATGTGCCTTTTATGCACACGAGTCTTCCGCATTGCCGATTTTAGTATTGCCCCAATGTTCAAATCTGTGGGCGTCATCAATGCGTATACCAAACAAACTCTGTCCCGGGTGATGTCCGTGTAATGCAGCCCAAGTATCAAACAGTTCATCACTATCTTGAGCCAGACGCGCGCCTCCTTAAGCATGTGAGCGTAGGGAAGAGATTGATGATATCTCTTCCTGTCTTGCTTTATCCATTGCACCATCGATTGGGGGACGCAAAGAGTGTGTCAAATGGCCCGGTAAGGAGGGGAGATGTTCAGCCCTATGAGCACTAGTGGTTCTGCATTCGGTGAAGTGCCAATAATGTCACCGCAGGAGTGATGGTCACATCTATTCCCCGCATTGTCACAAAGTGAGACCTGGCTTCCGGCTCCCAGTTGGCGTAGAACTCCCTCACCATGTGCAAATTGCACTCACTCAGCTCTGCAAAATTGAAATCCATTCGCACCTCTTGGATCCGCCTCAGTATCCGAGGAAACTTCCAAGCCAAGATGTCCTTGTCAATGCAGACATCAAAAAAATATCTGGCCTCGGTGTGCTTTTTCCACCATGATTTCCCTTTCTTAGTGACAACTTTCAACCCGAATTACCAGGTTTGACCCCTCGGTAATGCAGGTGCAGGAGGTACATTCCCCCCACTTCGAACACGCTTCCTCTGGCTAGAGATTACCACTTCCTTACCAGGTCTTTGAGTTCTAGACATGGTTACCTGCAAGCACAATACAATTCAGCCCACACAAAATGCACAATATGGATAAACACGAGTGGTGTGCAAATACCACCCCACACTTATTTCCAGGCATTCTCTTGCCTAGGTACTAAAACTTCCCACAGGCAGACAAACAAACACCAACAACAATTCGACTCACTACCCAATCAAATGTCGCATGTAACTATTGATGCTACTCAAGACTTCACAACAAAAAGCTCTGGCAACCATGCCAGACCCAACAATAATACAATTACGATCAAAGGGACTTTCTACTCAGAATTTGAAATGCCCAATAAACTTCCTGACCCCCACAATCTAGGCAACTTCAAGCAACAATAGGCTAGTTCACTTTAAGATTACGAAATACATATAATCACCAAAGTATAAACGATTTCATTCAATAACCAAAACCATATTAGCCACACTAGTATGTTGAACCAAACCTATTCGATTCAACAAGTATATTCATGCACCTCCCAAATCATCTTATGCCTTCATGCGAGCAACATTAAGGTACTTCTACTCAAGACTTCGAAATACCTAATCAAAGTTTAGAAAAAACACTTCACAATCATGCATAACCCACATAAATCCCCCTAATCGGTTCCAACAACTCATTCACCAAACCCACATAATGTTACCCAATGAGACAGTCTACTTACGACTTTGAAAGCCAAAGGCAGTGATAACCATGACCAAGCACACCCACAACTTCCACAAGATAAACATACAACACCCATCACAAGTAAGGCATTCATGAGTACAACCAACATAAATTTTGCACGACTTATATTTTTGTATTTTTCTTGATATACTCTTTTTTTTAAAACTAATTACTATGAATTGAAATAACAAAACAAAAGAATTAAAATCCTAACTATTACAAGGGGTCACGGGTTACCTCCAGTGCAACGCTTGATTTAACGTCGCGACACGACCCAGCTCATGACTTACTCGTCATTTAAGGTGAGCACTTCAAGCTCACAATCCACATCATATCCAAAATAGTGCTTCACGCGTTGCCCATTCACAAGGAAAGTAGAGCTCTTATCCTTGTTCCTTAGCTCCACATCACATTATTTTGTCATCCTCACCACTTCAAACGGTCCACTCCACTTAGACCGAAGTTTTCTGGGGAACAACTTCAATCTAGAATTAAACAGCTGCGCCAATTGACTAGGCTCAAAGGTGTATGCCACAATATGCTTATCATGCCACCTCTTGGTCTTCTCTTTGTAAAGCTTAGCATTCTCATAGGAGTGGAGCCTGAATTCCTTTAGTTCATGCAACTGCATTATCCTCTTCCTTCCTGCTAACTCTGAATCCAGATTCAACTTCTTGATAGCCCAGTATGATTTATGCTCCAATTCAGCTAGCATATGACACGCTTTTCCAAACACCATTCGATAAGGAGAAGTCCCTATCGATGTCTTATATGCAGTCTGGTATGCCCACAAAGCATCATCTAACTTTTCATTAAAGTCTTTCTTTGGGCATTCACAGTCTTTTGAAGGATAGGCTTCACTTCTCGGTTAGACACTTCTACCTACCTACTAGTGTGGGGATGACAAGTTGTAGCTACCTTGTGTCTCACCCCATATTTTGCCACAAAATTTCGCACTGAGCTATTAATAAAGTGCGTACCTTTATCACTTATCATGGCCCTTGAAGTTCCAAACCTGGTGAAAATGTGCTTCCTGATGAACATCACTACCACCTTTGCATCATTGGTAGGTAGAGCAATTGCCTCCACCCACTTGTACATGTAGTCCACTACCACGAAGATGTATTGATTTCCATGGGACGATGGGAATGGTCCCATGAAGTCTATCCCACAGACGTCAAAGAACTCAACTTCAAGTATATTGCTCAATGGCATCTCATGCCTTATAGAAATAGAGCCCATCCTTTGACACTGATCACAAACCTTTACAAACATTGCAACATCTTTGAATAAAGTAGGCCAAAAAAAACCAGATTACAATACCTTATGTGCAGTGCATTCGCCCCATGGTGTCCACCATATGGCGAAGAGTGACAACTCTCCAACACTTGTACTACCTCTTGTTCAACTACACACCTTCGCACCATCTGATAAGGTCCATTTTTGAATAAGAAAGGCTCATCCGATATATAAAAGTGTGCATCATACTTTAGCCTCTGCTTTTGATGTGTTGAGGCCGAGGTGGAAATAAACCACTCACCAGAAAATTTACAATATCAGCATACCAAGGCACTTGAGCAAGGTCCAAGGCAAGCAATTGCTCATCGGGAACTCTTCGCGAATCTGCCTTTTATTCCTCACATGAGATGAGTCCTCTAATCTAGACAAATAATAAGCTATCATGTTTTCAGTTCCCTTCTTGTCTTTAATATCTATATCAAACTCTTGCAAGAGCAGTATCCACCTAATCAGCCTCAACTTTGTATCTTTCTTGTTGAACAAATACTTGATTGCCGCATGATCAATGTAAACCACAACCTTGGTTCCTACCAAGTATGACCTGAACTTATCAAATGCAAATACTAATGCTAGCATCTCTTTTTCTGTGACAGTATAATTTGACTGCACTGCATCAAGTGTCTTGCTAGCATAGTAGATGGAATGAAACATCTTATCTTTTCGCTGCCTAAGCACTGCACCAACCGTTATATCACTAGCATCACACATAAGCTCGAATGGAAGCTCCTAGTTAGGAGCAATCAAAATAGTAGCTTCTATCAACTTCTTCTGCAAGAGCTTGAATGCCTGCAAACACTTCTCATCAAACACAAACTTCACCTCTTTTTCCAATAGGCTGCACATGGGTCTTGCAATATTGGAAAAGTCCTTGATAAATCTCCTGTAGAACCCAACATACACCTGAAAGCTTCTAACTCCCTTCACAGTGATGGGTGGTGGCAGTTTTTCAATGACCTTCACCTTGGCTTCATCAACTTCCAGCCCATTCCTGGAGGTTTTGTGCCCCAACACAATCCCCTCTCGAACTAAGAAGTGACACTTCACCCAATTCAATACTAGATTTTTTTCTTCACACCTTGCAAGGACCCTGTCAAGATTAGTCAAACAAAGGTCAAAAGACTCACCAAACACCGAGAAGTCATCCATGAACACCTCAACAAAATCCTCCACCATATCATGCATCTCTAAAATGTCGCCGGTGCGTTGCATAATCCGAATGGCATACGTTTGAACGCATAAGTGCCATACAAACAAGTGAAGGTAGTCTTTTCCTGATCCTCTGATGCAATGACTATCTGATTATACCCTGAGTAGCCATCCATGAAGCAGTAATATTCTTGCCCCACCAATCTATCCAATATCTGATCAATAAAAGGTACCGGGTAATGGTCCTTCCTAGTGGCATCATTCAGCTTCCTGTAGTCCATGCATATACGCCACCCAATTACTGTCCTTATGGGGATCAATTCATTTTTCTCATTGGTTATCACCGTCATTTCTCCCTTCTTTGGCACACATTGTACCGGACTCACCCATTTACTATGTTATATGAGGTACACCATCCGTGCATCTAACCACTTGATCACATTTTTTCTTACCACATCCTTCATCACTGGATTCAGTCTTTATTGGTGTTAGGCACTCGGCTTATGCCCTTCCTCTATATAGATTTTATGCATGCACAATGCGGGACTGATTCCACCTGTGATTCAGATAATGTTGCAGACAAAATAACTGGTAAGGTTTTATCTTCACCCAAAAATGCATACCTTAGGTGGACTGGCAATGCTTTTAATTCCAGTTTGGGTGTTTCTTCAATGGTGGGCTTGGGTGGAGGGCCCAACACTCTATTCAAAGGCTCCTAGTGATCTCTTGATGTACCTACAATTGCCACATCAAGAAATTGTACCATTTCCTATGCCTCAGCATCCCCATAAAAATCATCTCCCACTACTACTCGCTCCAATAGGTCCTTGGATGTAATATATTGGGCATTTTTTTCAATATTTATCACCGTTATTGCAGACAGCTGAATACACAGTAGGGAGCTTCAATGCCTTGTAAACATCAAACACCTCCACTTTGTCATGTTCTCGCATAGTGAGTTGCCCAACTGCTACATCTATCATAGCCCACCCTGTAGCCAAGAAAGGTCTCCCCAAGATGAATGGGACCTCAGGATCTCGCTCAAAATTCAGCACTACAAAGTCTACTAGGAATAACCGATCCCACTTGCACGAGGACATCCTCTGCAATACCCTCTTGCCTAGCAACAGATCTATCAGCCAACTTCAAGATGATGGTAGTGGGTTTAGGACTACCCAACCCCAGTTTTTTATACAATGACATTGACATTAAATTTATACTAGCTCCTAGATCACACAACCCTCACGTATGAATGCTCTGCCCTATAGTGATCTGAATCGTAAAGCTACCCGAATCTTTCAGTTTGGTGGGAAACTTATTTTGGATTTGGGAGCTTGATGAGTCCACAAATTGGACTCATTTAGGGCTATATTTTGATAGAATTAGTGTCCTTAAATGCATAATTTGTCTCAATATATAATGAAAACCCTTAAGTTTCAGGTATTTAGAGTTTGAGGCAAAGCATGGACACTACTTGGCAAGAAGGAACAAAGTGGCTGAAAAGAACAAAGAAATGAAGGCTTGAAGATCGTTGAGCCCAAGTGGTGAGTCGCCGATCGGCCTGGAGATTGCCTTTTGTCCCAGTGTGCTGAGCCTTGAAGGGAAAGATCAAGTTGGCGATAAAATGGAGCAGTCGGTGTGTTGCCGAGCAGTTTTGCGAAGCAGTACCATATCGCCCAATCACTCAAAGCGCAAAGAGGCTGAAGGCTAGAAGCAGAAGGGGATGAAATCGACCAAAAGGTGAGTCACCGAGTGTATCGATGATCCCGACTAACTGCGTCGAATGGTCCTCCGTAGCACAAATTTTCAAGCACTATAAATACTTATTTTAAACTTCTATATCATATCACTATTATTATTAGAATATTTTACCATTTTTCAGAGAGTCTAAGTTTTAGAGGGTTTTGGAGACTTTGTTCTAAGACCTTGAAGATTCAAAGGGTTTCAACTCCAAGAAATTAGACTTGGGTCTTGAAGATTCTTCACTCTTGACGTGTTTTAAGACTTAATTCTTCATACCAGTTGATGGAAACTGATATTTGTATAAATTTTTACCTCTTTTACATGTCTAGCTAAAACTCTAATTCTTCGGGTGTGATTTTGTGAATATGGGTTAGATTATCTGTTGGGTCTTGCTTGTTGATGATTTATTTGTTGTTTAAATGTGATTTCATTTAGTAGTTGTGTATGAACTAAATGGGATTGTAGTTGCAAATACGATTTCATCTTAGTGTTTTTGGCTTGCTCGAGAGAGAGGTCGTAAAACTAAGACTACTAAACTGATAATCGGTGGTATTGGGTCGACATGGGTTCAGTTCGAGAGAGTGAACCCTAGTACTTTTCCCATACATTCAGCTCTAGAGAGTGAACCCTAGTCCTTTTCCACACATTAAACTCGAGAGAGTGAATGGGTTAAGACGGAGGCTGTTCTTAATGCGGTAACTCGGTGATCGAGAGAAATCGAGTTGATTTGGGGTAAGTTGCTCGAGAGAAAATTTACCCCCACTATAGTCTAGCCTAGTCACAAATACTCAACAATTTACTATAAAAAACATGTACTCGATAATTTAGTCTATCCCGTATTCCTATCACATCCCAAGAATCCTCTCTCTCTATCTCGTTTTCGTATAGTTTTGTTGTTTTTAGTTGTTAATTACTACAAAACCCCCCATTGATAATTGACGCTTGCGTCACCCCTTTGATTTAGTATGTTTTTATTCGATAATATTTTTAGCTACGACTAATTAGAACTAGATTTTATTTTTCTATTAATTCTCAAAACCACTCCCTATGGGAACGATCCTAACCCTTGGTTGGGTTATATCACTACACGTGATCGTATGGCACTTGAACCGAACTAGTGTCAGTTGATTACGTCCTTAAAACATTAGAGCTGCACTCTTCAGTAAGTGCTACAATCTCATACTCAGTCAACCTCCTTTTGTTTGCCACAATCTCATTCACATATTTATCATACCTGGTATACCCTGCAAAACATCTACCAAGGCAAGTTAATATGAACTTGTTTCAAAAGAGAGAAACTTACCAAAACATTCATTCTCCTTCTGTTTCTTGAAATTTTGAGAGAATGAAGGAGGTGGTTTCACTATTGGTTGCACGCTTTCTTCTTGTGCAACAACCTCACTCTCCTCGCTCACAGATTTAATATTTCTTTTTTTTGGAGCCAACTCCTCCAACAGTAAACCACTGTGTGTACCTACCACATTTACTTGCCTGAGATTTGGATCAATATTTCTCGATAATGCTCCTTGAGGTCGTACCTTTTGAGCACTTACAAACTGCCAAAACTGCTTCTCCAGGTTTTGAGTAGCTAATTAGTTGTTTCTAAAATCAGCAACTAACTGAGCTTGATCAATGATCTTAGGCATATTTATGCGCCTAATAACCAATTTATCCCATATATATAGCTAAGTTTGAGAGCACTTTCCTAGTCAGAACTGAAATTTTAGAGTCTTTTGATGTTGTTCCCTCTAACCAATATGATTAGATGTTTCAGGGTGAAAAGCAAAGAACAAGGAGCAAAAAAAGGGAACCTGGACAAAGGTCGGAAAATAGAGGACGAAGTTGCGGAGGAGAATGGCCAAGAAGTTGGAAAATAAAGTAGGAGGGAGCAGCTCAGTGTCGTGGAGCTGAAACTTGCATGCAAAAAGCGAAATCCACTTAACAGTGGAGTGCGCGTCAGGAGCGAGGGGTGGTGGACCTGGACACAAAAATTGTGCACAAATTGAAGAGAGGAGTGGTGGACCTGGACACAAAAATTATGTCACGTGTTTTATTCTAGACTATAAATAGTCTAGTTGTATTATTTTATCATTATCGAATTTTTAAAAGATGGGAGAACATCGATTTGGGAAAATTTGCTAACACTTTCTAGGGCTTTTCTTCTACTCCTTCATTTTGGTAAACCCTTTTATGATCAATAAACATTATTTGATGATATTTTGTTCCATGAGTAGCTAAATTCCCTTATTCTAGGGTTGTAGCCACGATTAATGGTGTAATAGTATTTGTTTCTAGTATGAGATGGGTTTTCTTGTGATTTATGCTTACATTCTTGTTTAACTATTTTAATGACTGATCAACATTAAAATAAACTCATTGTCCACTCTTGAATTTGGAAGATGAATAGAGGGATAGACCAAAGAATGTGAGAAGCGTGTTCATTCTAGGGTAAAGTTTAGAATATTTTGTATATAGGATAGTCTTATACCTATATACCGCTCTTGATTAATATGCAAGATGATAGCTTAATTCTCCGCTATTGATTCATGCCTATCCCCACTCAACGATGTAGTTAGGTTGTCGATGGTGGTAGGGAATTAGAGGTCGGGAGATCATGATCATAAAATGAACCTTGCAAATCTATAATGAGGTTAACATGTCGAATGCTAGGATATATTAATATTATGCCGGAAATTGGTTTATGGTGCAACCCTGGAATACTTTCCCAAATTGTGAAATTCTCTTGTTTGAAACTATTTGATTGTAGTAATTAATTTTTGAGATTGTTCAACTTAAGAGATATAAACAAATTTCTAAAATTGTCTGTCGCATAAGTAAATTTATTTTAGACATAATAGAGTTGTTATTTGTTGATTTGAAGTCCTTTGGGTTTGATAATTCGGCTCGAAAGAGTCGATGTACTACTTGAGTGACCACGTGCACTTGCGTGTGCTTTTGGACGCAATAAGTTTTTGGCGCCGCTGTTGGGACTTTAAAATTGGCAGATATGTAATTTTTGAGTGTCTAAATTATTTGTACAAGTGTTGACAACTTGATTTTGGCTCTTCATTTCACACTGGAAGACGACCTGGACTTGGTAAAGCCTCTAGCTGAATCAGAGAGATTTGTTTGTTACCAGAGAAGGCAAAGAAGACTCACTTATCATGTTCCTATTGTGGCAAGTGAACCTAAAACTTCAAGAGAAAGGGAGCATCAACATCTACCTGTAGTGATGGCAGAAATGAAAGTGAGAGATGTGGCAATCCCAAAAACTAGCAATGTTACCTCAAGTATTTAGAAACCTGCATCTGGTGGGAGGTTTGAATTGAAGCAGAACATGGTGCAACTATTCCACACAAATGGGTAATTCACTGGTCTATCTCATGAGGACCCACGAGTGCATATTCATAAATTCCTCAAGATCAGTGACACGTACACCCCAACTGGAGGGAACTCTGATTATGTGAGGCTCACATTACTCCCCTTTTCTCTGCTAAGGGAAGCAGAAAGATGGCTGAACTCTGAGCCCGCAAATTCCATAATAACTTGGGATGATCTTGCCCGAAAGTTCTTGATAAGGTTTTTTCCATTCGGGAAAATAGCCAAGCTGAGAAGTGATATATTAAGCTTTCGACAGAAGGGAGGGGAAAACTTGTACCAAGCTTTGGGCAAGTTTAAGTCCCTGTTGTTAAGTTGTCTACATCATCATCAAGCTAACGAAGTGTTGGTCCATACCTTCATTGAAGGGTTGGAACCAAACACGAAAATTTTACTTGATTCTACTGCAGGTGGACAAGCTTTGGAGAAGACATATGCTGAGCTGTTTACATTGCTAAATAGAATTTCACAAGGTAACCCCGAGAGGAATGGAGGAGAAGCTAAACCAATTGTACAGAAGACTGCTAAAGTGTTGGAAATTGATGCAATGACAACTGTGACTGCACATATTTCAGCAATGCAGAATATGATGACTACTCATTTCAGCAATATGTCACTAGGACAACAGCAAGCTCAAGGTAATATGGTGCAACAACCACAAGCTTGGTGTGAAGTATGTGGAGGTGGAGATCACAGTGCTGAGGTATGTGGAGCAAACCTAGAATCTGTTTATTTTGTAGGTAATGCTCAGTGAGGAGGAAATCACCAAAACTATGGAAATACTTACAACCCAAGCTGGCAAAATCACACAAACTTTTCATGGGGTGGTAATCAAAACCAACATCAAGGACAGAACCAATACATGCCACAGGGTAGTGGACAACATTACAATCAGCAAAGCCATGGAAACCAGCAAAACCATGAAAACCAACAGAGTCAAGGTAATCAGTAGGCTGCCAAGCAAGGTGATATGAGTGTGGAGGACATGCTAAAACAAATCATGGTTGATCAAGCTAAATTGGCAGTAGATGTTCGAAACAATCAATTGGCGACTCAGAATTTGGAGAAGCAGTTTGAGCAGTTTGCTAGTGCCCAAAATTCCTAGCCACAAGGGGGTTTGCCTGGAAATACCGATCCAAACCCAAAATCGGTAAATGTTGTAAATACTCGGAGTGGTCGTCCATTGGAGGAGCTAATGCCAAAGGCAAAAGATGCTGAAGAAAAAGGAAAACATGTAGATGAAGCAGAACCAAGTGAGCAAAGGGTGAATGAGGAACCAAAAGCAAAACCACCTCCTCCATTCCCACAGAAATTCAAAAGGCAAAAGGAGGAGGAATGTTTCGGTAAGTTAATTGAATTACTCAAACAAGTACATGTTAACTTGCCTTTGATTGATGTATTGCAGGGAATTCCTAAGTATGCCAAGTATGTGAAAGATGTGGTAGCCAACAAGAGTAGATTGGTTGAGTATGCAATAGTAGCACTCACAGAGGAGTGCAGTTCTAGGATCTAGAATAGGCTCCCAACTAAGTTGAAAGATCCAGGGAGTTTCATTGTTCAGATAAAAATTGGTAAGTGTATTGAGGCAAGAGGGTTGTGCGATTTGGGTGCAAGTATCAATTTGATGCCTACGTCCGTGTTTCTCAAGTTGGGACTAGGAAGGCCCAAGTCCATAACCATTATGTTGCAGCTAGTGGACCGTTCTATGGCAAGGCCAGATGGCGTTATTGAAGATGGCTTGGTTCAAGTGGGAACTCTAATTTTCCCCGTAGACTTTATCATTTTGGATTTTGAGCCAGACCCAGAGGTCCCAATTATTTTGGGACGCCCATTCCTAGCAACCGGAGGTGCATTAATTGATGTGGCGGCTGACAGACTAACAATGAGGGCTCATGACAAGGTCGAGGTATTTGATGTTTACAAGGCAATGAAGTTACCTGCAATATATGAGGAGCTATCACCAATTATAGTCATTGATGAGGACATGGCAGCTAAATATGTTCAAGCCTGAGACCCTTTAGAGAAAGTGTTAATTGGGTAAGAAATTGAGTGAGATGTTAAAGTCTAGGAGTTGGCTAACATTCTAGATGTCCCGAATGTGAGTATGCTTTGCAAGTTTGTGGAGCCATTAAACAGAGTCTTGGGACCACCTCTCAAGCCTTCAATTGAGGAAGCACCAAAGTTGGAGTTAAAGGCTCTCCCTTCTCATCTTAGGTATGCATTCCTAGGTGCCAATGAATATTTACCTGTAATTCTTTCTTCTGCTTTGACTGAATTGCAGGTTGAGGCAACTTTGAAAAATATTGAGGAAAAGGAAAAAGGTGATAGGCTGGCAGATGGCTGACATACATGGCATCAACCCATCTTTATACATGCACATGATATTTATGGAGGAGGGTCACAAGTCAAGTGTGCAACCTCAGCGCAAACTAAACCCAATGATGAAAGATGTGGTGCGCAAGGAGGTGATTAAATGGCTAGATGTGGGTATTGTATATCCAATTTAAGACAGCAATTGGGTGAGCCCAGTTCAGGGTGTGCCTAAAAAAAGAGGCATACCGGTGATCACCAATGAAAAAAATGAGTTGATTCCAACTAGGACAGTGACAGGGTGGAGAATATGCATGGATTACAGGAAATTGAATGAGGCCACCAGAAAGGATCACTACCCTGTTCCTTTTATTGATCAAATTCTGGACAGGTTAGCTGTGCAAGAATATTATTTTTTCCTGGATGGCTATTCAGGATACAACAAAATTGTGATTGCACCAGAAGACCAGGAGAAAACTATATTCACTTGTCCGTATGGGACATATGCTTTCAAGCGAATGCCGTTTTGGCTATGCAATGCTCCAGCCACCTTCCAAAGATGCATGATGGCTATCTTTCATAATATAATTGAAGATTTTGTGGATATATTCATGGATGACTTCTCAGTCTTTGGGGAGTCTTTTGATAGGTGTTTTGAGAATTTGGACAGGGTGCTGTCTAGATGCGAAACTAATCTCGTCCTAAACTGGGAAAAATGCCCTTTCCTTGTAAAGGAAGGGATTGTATTGGGCCATAAGGTGTTAAAGAAATCGTGCCAAAATGGAAGTTATTGAAAATCTACCTCCCTTAATCTCTATTAAAGGGGCGAGAAGCTTTCTAGGTCATGCTGGTTTCTACAGGTAATTCATCAAGGATTTCTCTAACACTGCAAGACCCATGTGTAGTCTCCTAGAGAAGGATATGAAATTTGTATTTGATGAGAAGTGCATTCAAGCTTTTGAAGCTTTGAAGAAGAAGTTGATAGAAGCTCCAATCCTAACTTCCCCAAATTGGGAGCTTCCTTTTGAGCTGATGTGTGACGCAAGTGATGTGGCTGTGGGAGCAGTGTTGGGGTAAATGAAAGAGAAGGTGTTTTACTCAATATATTATGCAAGCAAAACACTGGATGCAACCCAAACCAACTACACAATGACTGAAAAAGAAATGCTAGCCTTGGTCTATGCTTTTGACAAATTTAGATCTTACTTGGTAGGGACTAAAGTTGTTGTTTATACTGACCATGCAGCTATCAGGTACTTGTTCAACAAGAAGGATGCAAAGTCGCGGTTAATCAGGTGGATTCTATTACTGCAAGAGTTTGACATAGAGATCAAGGACCGAAGAGGTTCTAAAAACCAAATTGCAGATCATTTGTAAAGATTGGAGAGTTCTTCACATGTGGGAGAGCAAGGTTAGATTCTGGAAGAGTTTCCTGATGTACAACTATTGGCGCTAGAGGTGACCAAACTACCATGGTATGCAGACATTGTTAATTATTTGGTTAGCAGATTGTTTCCACCGGGTACAACCACACACCAAAAGAAGAGGCTGATTTATGATGCTCGGTTCTACATATGGGATGAGCCTTATCTCTTCAAGCAAGGGCCGGACAAAATGATGAGAAGGTGTGTGCCTGAGTCTGAGATGAGATAAGTCATGGATAGTTGCCACTCGTCCGCATATGAGGGTCATCATGAAGGTGAGCGCACTGCACATAAGGTGCTCCAATAAGGGTTTTTCTGGCCTACTTTGTTTAAAGATGCTATAAGGTATGTTAAATATTGTGATCAATGCTAGAGGATGAGGTCTATTTTCAGACGATATGAGCTGCCTTTGCATAACATCTTGGAGGTTGAAATATTTGATGTCTGGGGATCAATTTCAAGGGACCATTCCCTCCATCGAATGGAAATCAATACATACTTGTGGCTGTGGACTATGTGTCAAAGTGGGTTGAAGAAATAGCTTTGCCGACTAACGATGCTAAAGTGGTGCTGAAGTTTCTAAAAAAGCACATCTTCACTTGGTTCAGAACTCCTAGAGCAATAATCAGTGATGGAGGAACGCACTTCATAAATCAATTAGTGAAGAATATCTTAGCTAATTATGGAGTCAGGCACAAGGTGGCTACAACATACCACCCTCAAACTAGTGGCCAGGTAGAGGTGTCAAACAGGGAAGTGAAGCAGATTTTACAGAAAACAGTGAATGCCCAAAGGAATGATTGGGCAATGAAGCTTGATGATGCATTATGGGCATACAGGACCACTTATAAGATACCAATAGGTACTTCTCCCTATCACTTGGTGTTTGGTAAAGCGTGTCACCTTCCAGTTGAATTAGAACATCAGGCTTACTGGGCAGTGAAGAAGTTGAACCTGGATCCGAAACTAGTCGGGAGAAAAAAAATGGGTCAGCTACATGAATTGGAGGAATTCAGACTCCATGCCTATGAAAATGCTAAGCTTTATAAGGAGAAGACTTATGTGCCTCGACTTTTTGAGCCTGGGCAAAAGGTATTATTGTATAACTCTAGATTGAGGTTGTTTCCAAGTAAGTTGAAGTCAAAATAGAGCGGACCATTTGAGGTGGTGTGCATAACCGACCACGGCGATGTAGAGTTATGGAATGAAGGTAAGGAAGCCACATTTATCTTGAATGGACAGAGGGTGAAACATTATTTCAGACAAGAGGTGGATCGAGAAGAAGAAAGTTTGGAGTTGAGCAATGAATGAGGGGGAACTGAGTCATGCCGCGACGTTAAATCAGGCACTACTCGGGAGGCAACCCGGGACTTTGTATTTTGGAAGATATTTGCATTGTATTTTTTTTGATAGGTTAGTTTGGTTTAATTTTAGTTATAAGTTATTTCATTTATTTTCAAAGTTGTAATTTGTAATTCAAAAAAAAAAAAAAAAATTATTGGGCGTAACCAGTGGAGTCCATGACAAGACCGCATCGCAGACTTGTTCCCGCCATGTAATGGACGCCCCAGGAGAAGATGCAAAATCGTAAAGGCAAGGTTGCGATAACTATGCATCGCGGACTTGATTATTGGAATTAAGACAACGGAGGGTGATTAACAGTGGAGTCCGCGACCTCATTGCGTCGTGTACTTGTTTCCACTTTGCACAAGTTCTTCCGTATGACGAAGAAAAAGACAAAAGGCATGTTCGTGACAGCTTTGCGTCACAGACCTGGTAAGTTTTCTGAATTTCTTCATTAAAAAGTCGGGTCTTACCCGGCTAATATGGTAAAAACCCGACCCTCATTCCCTTTTAATCCCCAAATCCATCCCTTAAGCCTCATTTTCTCTCATAAATTTTGTTATTCTCTTTTCCCCTTCAACCCTAACTCCTTCCAAGAACAAATCCGTGTCGCGAAGTGGGAATTTCTCACCAAGTTCATCAATTTTTGTGGGTCTAAGCAAAAAAGGTATGTGTCCTACCTTTTTGTTTCTTTCTTTGGGATGATTTACTAAAGTTAGGGCAAGTATTCATATGGGTGATGGGTGAGTTATTCTAGTGTGTTGAAATTGTTGTTCTCTATGGTTTTCTGATTATTTACTATTATTCATGGTGGTAAAATTTGTTCAAATTCATCTGGTTGATCATAGCAAGGAAGACTTTGTATGGGTAAATTAAAAATTGGGGTTTGTGAAGTCTTGAGTGGCAAATAGGTTATGAGAGAAATGATTGGAGTAGAAGGGTGATTATTGATTCAAAGTCTTAAGTAGAATCGAATTAGTACGGGTTTATATGCTTAAAATGTGATGAATTTTAAGAATACTATGCTAAAAATAACTTTGAGAAGTCTGAGTACTGTGTTGTTGGTCATAGTTGTGCTCAAAAATAGGTGTGGGGCTATCTTTTATAATTGGGTCTCATTAACTAATATGATAATTGCCTGATTACAGGATAACATGTCTAGCACACAAAGGTCTGGCAAAGCGGTTGCGTCTAGCAGCCATAAGAGAGTAAGGACGATACAACCATTCCCCCAGCACCCACAGTCCCAAGAGGGCAGACTCAATGCTACGAGGCTAAGGCAGTTACATCTGAGGGCAAGAAGTGGTATAAATCACACACAGAAGCCAAGTACTTCTCGGATGTGATACTTGATGACGTCCAATTAGAAAGAGAGTTCCCTCGCATTATGCACCGCCTACAAGAGTTACGAATGGGATTCATCTTCCAGGATCCAACATAGTGCAATGTTAGTATGGTGTGGGAAATCTATGCGAATTGGAAACCCAATGCTCGTTCTCACTTTGTAACAGTGCATGGCGTGGAGGTCCCTCTGACACCCTCAACTATCAATCAAATTTTGGGCACTGCAAATGCCCCTTCTAATGTCCTGACAGGGTTAAATACCAGCCCTCCTTATCAGCAGATTTGACACACTCTCTGTGGGGCACAATCCACTGCAAAATGGATAAGGCATGGGCACCGTGGCTATCATCAATCATATCCTTATGATCACATGAATCGTGAAGCCCGGATGTGGTTAAAAATTGTAATGAATTACTTCATACCAGGGTTGCATTACACTGAAGTGACGACTGCGTATGTTTGGTTTATGCTCTGATGAAGGATGTCCCTATAAATATAAGAGCGGTGTTGAAATCGGCCATGCGAAAGGAAAGAGTACATCGAGGTCGAAGATATGCTTTTGGGGGACTAATTACTAATTTGTGCAGGCGAGCTGGAGTTCCAGAGGAGAGTGTGGACTACATGGAACCTCTGTTCACCACACCCCTAGATGTCACTAAGACAAAGGGGCCAGAGAACATGCATGGACCCACACTCACTACAGTAGAGCACAATAAGAGGGATGATCTGATTACTGCACGCATGTTTGGACTCGATATGCTACGCCATCGAAATGGATGCCGAACTTCAACTCAGGAGCAGTTGGACGAAATTGGAACGAAGTACCCCCTGAATGAACATGCTGAGGCATTGCTGGGACTCGGACCTGCATTTTGGACCCCGTATGGGATGATGTTCTAACTGATAAAGACAAAAGGCGAACCATGTCGGATAGTGAATCTGATTCTGATGCAGAAGAGGGTGACCTTTTGGCTATTGAGGGCACTGGTGGTGATGCCGACATGGATGAATGATCAGGGAAGTACACCTGCCCTACTTTGTTTTCATTTTGATATATGTCACACTGGGACATTATTGCCTTTTTAAGTGTGGGGTGGGAGCACTATATCTGTGTAAATAGTTTTTGTTATTTTGTTTTGCGTTCCTTGGAAGTTGTTTTCGGTCGTTGGCCAAGGACAGTCCCGTTGAACCGTATAAAAAAAGATTTTGTTTCTTAGGATTGAGTCAATGTCATAGTTGAGTCAAGCCGCCCTATGATAGATGGATGACGATCGTCTTAAGGGCAGTTTTCGTCATTTGGGTCTGTAGGGTTGGCTTTTGGCTAAGGCTGCACAACTACTTTGAGTTAGACTGAAAGTTGAAAACATTGGATGACTTTGTATTGAGACATCTAGGCTCTTTTATGTGACTCTAAATGGCGTGTGGTTAAAATGAATTTGTGTAATTGATTGCGAAGTAGTATGTAATGATCAATTCTGAGTTGAATGTGTTCCAGGTGTGTAAGATTTGTGTATTCCTTGCTACTAATTGAGGTCCAGAACTTTCCTGGTGTGTCTGCATAGCGAAAAAGAGGATACGGAGTTCAGGAAGTGATATAGGCAATTCTTTGATAGCCTTGATTGTGCTTTCTTGTACCCACCTTGATGTATATCCTTAGTTAACCCCTTCGAGCCTTGAACTTATTCTTTGGTAACCTAATATGAAGCTAATGTTCGTTCCTTCTCTGGCCTATCAATTTGATCCAAAAGATCCTAAGCACTTTGTGTGAACAATAGTGAAGATAACAAAAGTTGAGTGGCAAGCCCCAGCATAAGTCTGGCCTATAAAAAAATTAAAAAAATTGATGAATTAATCTAGAATAAAAATGGTGGGAAGAAGTGAATGTTAAGTGCCTTACAACAAAGGGCCAAATGGTCCCAAGAAAAGGGGCATAAGAAGGAGGTTATTAAAAGAAGGTTAAAAAAATGAAATTTGTCTTGTATTAAAGCGCTTGGGAATGCAGTTACTATTTATATCCAAAAAATAGTTCCTACCTGTCCCCTAGCCTACATTACAACCCTTAAAAGACCTAATTGATCTTGAACTACCGTATTCTTAAAAGTAGTGATGTAGTACACTAAGGGCAAGCCTATGGTTCGTTGGTTGTGGCATGTGAATTCTTTCGAAAGTGTGAGTGAAGTTTGCTTCCCGCACCCATAATTGTATGAAAATTTTATGTGTGAGTAAATCAGGGTGTTCATTTGTGGTGAGGGCACACGTTTAATGAGGTCTGATAACTAATATATCTATTGATCCAAAAGTTGTACATAAGTTTGTTGCGTTATAAGAGTCTATTCTTGAGGCTAGATTGTCTTGCTCGAGTTATCCTGATGAATGCATAGTGTTTGCCATGTTGTTGTGAAGCTCTAGTAGTTGTTGTGGCCAAAGCTGGAATGCCTTTAGAGGGAAGTGTAGTAGAGTCGTCGTATGTTAGAAAGTGTGGAAGTGTTCGAGGACGAACAAAGCTTTAAATGTGGGGTGGTGATCTTAGGCGTATTTATGTGCCTAATAGCCAATTTATCCCATATATATAGCTAAGTTTGATGCACTTTCCTAGTTGTAACTGAAATTTTAGAGTCTTTTGATGTCGTTTCCTCTAACCAACATGATTAGATGTTTCAGGGTGAAAAGCAAAGAACAAGGAGCTAAAAAAGGGCACTTGGACAAAGGTCGGAAAATAAAAGACGAAGTTGCAGAGGAGAATGGCCAAGAAGCTGGAAAATACACTAGGAGGGAGCAGCTCCGCGTCGTGGAGCTGAAGCTTGCATGCAGAAAACGAATTCCACTAAACAGTGTAGTGCGCGTCAGGAGTGCATCGCGGAGGAGATCCTTTTGTGCACAAATTGAAGCGAGGGAACAGGTCTATTTCGTAGACCTGGACACAAAAATTGTGTCACATGTTTTATTCCAGACTATTAATAGTCTAGTTGTATTATTTTATCATTATCTAGTTTTTAAAAGATGGTAGAACATCAATTTGGGCGATTTTGCTAACACTTTCTAGGGCTTTTCTTCTACTCCTTCATTTTGGTAAACCCTTTTATGATCAATAAACATTATTTGATGATATTTTGTTCCATGTGTAGCTAAATTCCCTTATTCTAGGGTTGTAGCGACGGTTAATGGTGTAATGAGATGGGTTTTCTTGTGATTTATGCTTACATTCTTGTTTAACTATTTTAATGACTGATCAACATTAAAATAAACTCATTGTCCACTTTTGAATTCAAAAGATGAATAGAGGAATAGACCAAACAATGTGAGAAGCGTGTTCATTCTAGGGTAAAGTTTAGAATGTTTTGTTTATAGGATAGTCATATACTTATATACCACGCTTGATTAATATGCAAGATGATAGCTTAATGCTCCGCTATTGATTCATGCCTATCCCCGTTCAACGATGTAGTTAGGCTGTCGATGGTGGTAGGCAATTAGAGGTCGGGAGATCATAATCGTAAAATGAACCTTGCAAATCCCTAATGAGTTTAACCTGTCGAATTCTAGGATAAATTAATATTATGCCGGAAATCGGTTTATGCTGCAACCCTGGAATACTTTCCCAAATTGTGAAATTCTCTTGTTTGAAATTGTTTGATTGTAGTAATTAATTTTTGAGATTGTTCAACTTAGGAGATATAAACAAATTTCTAAAATTGTATGTCACATAGGTAAATTTATTTTAGACATAATAGAGTTGTTATTTGTTGATTTGAAGTCCTTTGGGTTCGATAATCCGGCTCGAAAGAGTTGATGTACTACTTGAGTGACCACGTGCACTTGTGTGTGCTTTTGGACTGTAACACCCCATATTTGAAACAGACCAAAAATGCAGATTTTGAGAAGTTGCAGGTGCAACTTACGGTCACCATCCACGGACCGTAGGTCAGACCACGGCCCGTGCTGGTGGTCCGTGGTTCACCACTGAAACCCATCCCAAAACCAGCTCAGAAAAATCGAC
>JAJOOS010013749.1:0-31829 GCA_029582725.1 Solanum chiquidenum
TTTATGGAGACTTGAGTTAATATGAACTCGCATCCCCATATCGGTGCTCAATACTACTCCCAAAATATACTTAGCTCATATGTTTTAAAAATAAACTTCTTTCTTTGGTTTGAGATAATTACTCAAAACTTAGCTTAAAAGCTCTCTTGGAATCGATGTTCCCTTTTCTTGCTCAAATGTGAAAACATTTATAAACTCTTTGGGGAATACTTACTTCCCTTATAGATTTTTGAGAAATGAACTCAACTTTTTACTCTTTGCTTAACTTGAAACATAAGTCTTAAAACAAGGTTAAAACGTTTGTTAAATGCTTTTGAAAACTTTATAAACTTTGTTTTGACTTGCCTCTTAACTTCTAGACTTGGCTCTTAACTTCTCTTGACTTTGATCTTAACTTTCCTTGAATTGGATTATGGATTCAAGGTTCATGATCTCATGTTTATGGATGATTTCATGATGTTTAGATGTATCTTAGAGTGTTGGAATCAACTAGAAAACATAGGTACATTGCTAAGGAACAAGTATGAAAAGATGGGGAAAGAATGGGAAGAACTGGCGTCCCTGGCTCTCTGAGAGGCAAGGGGCACCAGCCCTCAATAATATTCAGAGAACAAGTTGGGGCTCTCTGGCTGGCGTGTCACCCCAGAGCCCCACATTTAGGGACTGCTTTGGGGCACACTGGCTGGCATGATGCCCCACCCCCTTCACAGGTGTTTGACGACTTTTCTTCTTCGTTTTCAATTCTAAATCCTCTAAAATTCAATGGTTCTTTAAAAAAACACTTAGGATCATTTATACCCTAAATATATGATAGATTCAAACCGAAATTACACCCGGAAACATGAATTATATTGCAAGAAACTTCAACAAAACAACTCACAAGAATTCAAACGAATTTCATCTATAACTCAAAGGATTTGCTTTCAAATCACACATGTTTCGCTGAATTGAATCATGATTGGCACGTGGGTGAACTAAGTCAATGCTATGTGATCTCACATACCTTGTAGAGATCACCCCCGACGAATTCCACAAGCTATCTTAGACGAAATTGAAGAATCTTGAACGTTCTTCTCCTTTCTCCTCTTTTCTCCTCTTATCCAAGCCCTAGCGTGAAAAAATCACTTTTCTAAAACTGACTAAAATCTGTCTTTACCCCAATTAAACTCCTAAAAATGAATTATAATAATTAGGTAAGGAAAAGACTAAATTACCCTTCCAAAATCCGGATTAGACTTTCCTTAATCCAACAGCCCAACTTCCAAAGGGCATAACTTAGTCATACGAATTCGGAATCGCGAAAACTCAGCGGCGTTGGAAACATCATTCCAAGAGCTTTCCAACTATATCTGGAAGTACACCTCACTCATCCTGATCTATGAGTTATGGCCATTTGAAGTTGACCAAAACTCAACTCTTCCTAACTTAAACAACTTTCCAGATTTTCATTCTTTCCAAAAATGACTTTTTCCAATTTTTAAGTTTTTCTTAGTTATTTCAAATTGCGAGATGTTACAATATTAATAAGGGAAAAATAGTTCCTTCATATTATTTTTAATATTTAATTATAATCTATTAATATTATGTATAGAAATCAAATTTTAAAAAAGCAAATGTAATATAATAAGCTAACAAGTTTTGTGTTATGAATAGATATTATAAAGTACATTTCTAAAATTATCGTGAATATATTCTCTCCATTTAATAAACTTGGATCACATTCTAAATATATATGTTTCAATCTACTAGTCATTAAAATCAGGAGAACTTTAATATGTATTTATCATAATATTCTTAGTGGTAAATATCTATGAAAAAATAGTAGAAATCAAATCTAGAATTTCAAAGCATCATGAATAAAATTAATTTAGTAAAATACGCATTTAATTAAAAAAATAAATAAAGGATACATCAAGTCAACAGAGCCAAATAAAAGAAATTGATTGAGCAATTAACTTATTTTGGAGCTTATATAATTTTTTCGGTATAAAATATTAAAATTCATGTGAATTTTTTTTTTAGTTTAACTGTGAAAATTGAAAAAAAAAAGAGTCAAAGTTGAATGACTTTTAAGTGACCAAAATAAAAATTTTGTGTGATAGCTTTTAAAGTCTAATGACTTTTGAAAAAAAAAACACCTTTGAAAACTTTTTTGTGTGATAATTTTAAAATAGAATTACTTTTAATAAATAATAATAATTATTATTATAAAAAAGATAATGTGATCAATTCAAAATTAGATGAACCCTCCTAGACTTTATCTTAAAATATCTTAATATGGTAGGCATTTGATAGAATGAGTTTTAAAATTTGATGAAAAAGGAAAAAGAAAAAATTTGGGAAGAAAAAAAAAGTGGATTGAGGAGATTTAAAAGAAGGTGAAGTGAGAAGATGGATCTCACATTCAAAACTAGTCAATCCAATATTTGTTTGACTATGAATTTTTTATATGTTCTTTTAAAATATTTTTAATCATTAATATTGTAATTTATAATTCTATTATGCAATTTCTAAATATATAAATTATTATTAAAAATTTCTTACTTAAATGACAATAATATCACATAAGGTTTAACTAACAATATGCTATATAAATAGTCACTTAAAAATTCTAAGACTATTAATAAACATAGTAATTAGAAAATTGAATATACATTGAACATTAAATATTTAAATTGATATAAACCATTACATTTTAATTCAAATAAAGTAATAACGATATTAAATTAATCAATTTTAGTTCCCTAATGAGTTTGGGAAATAGCAAAAAGTTACTACATTTATTAATATAATTTGGAGGAAAACTTATTAAGAAAAACATTATAAAATCCAAGAAGGTTATATACGTCTTTTTAATAAATATTATAATTTTTTTGCCACAAAATAATGATTATTTAGCAGCACTCAAACGGAAAAGACAAAAGGATAAAAAAAAAAAAAGGAAAGAGAAAGATACTACTTTAAATGTGTAAGAGTCTCGTTTTACCATGTAATTAATCTTAATTAATGTTGAAACGAGTTAGGCTTGGGTGAGAAATTGAGCCTAAACTAAAGGGGCATGAACTGTAATTAAATTGGGGCGAATGGATAATTATTGAGATACTTTGGGCTAGGCTATAGAATGGTAATTATTTAGTATTTTGTGTAGTTTCTTCTTTTTGTTTTTGTCACTGCTACTGGCTCTTTTTTTTTCTTTTTTATTTTTCAATTTGATATTCCAGCCCTTTTCTCTGTTTTTTTTTTTGAAAAATTTACACAAAATATTCATTAGGTTATATTTCTTACACAAAAAATAGTCAACTTAAAAAAAAAGTTATTTATTACTATATATGGATATTCAACACTTATCCTTACAAGATTTAGCCCACATTATCATCTTCTTTTTGCTTCGCTTCTCCTTGCAACTTCTTCTTTTTTTCTTTTTGTTCTTTATTGCAGTTGCTTCTTCTTCTTCTTATTTTCTCTTTGATTTTTCTTGTAACTTCTTCCTCTTCTTCTTCTTTTCTCTTTTATTCTTTAAAAATTGGAATATCGCAAACGTGAATTGTTTAGAGAAAATTATATACCAAAAAACTTGAAACATTGAGAGGATTTCATATTTATAATTTGTGTCTGCTTAGAAGTGATTTCAAGTTGATCGAGATTGAATAATCAATGTACACTTCACATATAGTCAATATATACAATATGTATAGTTAAGCTATACTCAGGTTTTTAGAGTGTATAATAATAGTGTATAATTAATGTATAGATCATGTATAAGTAAACTATATTGTATAGTCAGTGTATACTTTTTATGACTTTTGGCAAGCTATATTGTATAATCAGTGTATAGGCAAGATAGATTGTATAGTCAGTTTATACTTTCTATGACTTTTGACTATTTTTTATGTAAGGAAACATGATGATATTTATTGTAAACTAATAACTTTATCGTATATATATTTGACATTAGTCGTCACATAATGTATTGTATAAACAATGCATATGGATGTATGTATATTTTTTATATATAGATATACATCATATATGCATGAATATACATTATGTGTATAATACTGATACATTTCATTACTATTTATACAATATCGATACATTAGATGTACCAAATCTTGATCTATACAAAAGACACTTTGTATTTTTAATTTTGATTTCATATTCTCTTTCATGTCTCTCTTTCTCATTCTCTTTCCATCTCCGGTTAAAATAGACTAGAGCATTCTCTAGAACAGGCCGTAGAGGGATACTTGTTGTCACGACCCAAAACGAGTCATGAGTGTCACCCACACTTAACCTCCTAGGTGGAACAACCAATGAATTCAACCCCAACTTATACTTATTATTTTCAACTTACAAAATACTAACCATAATACGGAAGCTCAAATCTTATTAATGTAAGAAACACAAATCCACTAAAGTCTCTTAAATATCGTTTCCCAAAGCCTGAAAGTCATCACATCAAGGACATCTACTCTCACAATATCAAGTCTAAGAGTATTGAAGACACCAAAATAAATAAATATAATAGTTTGTGTTTGGAAACTGAGGACATCATGCCATGACCGAGAGAATCCAACACAAGCTAGAAGGAACAGCTCACCCTGAAATCTGATGTGCTAGAGACTTGCTAGAGTTGAGGGCGAGTCGAAGTTATCGATACACTCGCTGCACTCCGCAAGAGAAAACGAAGAGAAACACAAATAGGGGTCAGTACAAAACAACATGTATTGAGTAGATATCATTGACCGACCCAAAATAGAAACTAATATGCAATAAGTAATACTATAAAATCAAGTATAGCACTTAGCAGGTGGCAAGCAACAAACAACATGAACAAGTGACGAAAGCACTAAAGTAAGTACGTAATCAGTCACAATATCAAACACACACGAGGTATCATGCCTCCACACCACGCTCATTTGGAAAATGGGTTCTTTGAGATTGAGTACATTAAGTTAATTCAATATGTTTTTCTTTAATATTACCGTGTGGAAACGTGACACACGATCCAATAATACCGTGTCAGAACCTGACACCTGATCCAATACTACCGTGTCAGAATGTGACACCCGAACTAATAATACCATGTCAGAATGTGACACCCGATCCAAATATATTGTGCCGGCACGTGGCACCCGATCCAATCATATAGTTAATTCTTTTGTCATTCTTTATCATCTCTTTCCACTTCCTTCACAATATTTCATCAAGCATTCTTACATTCAAGGCATCACTTTAATAGAACAAATTCAAGATTGTGAATTTCGCAGTCTTGGGATTACAGAACAATCACAACAACACATGAGTTATCCTAACCACAACAACCAAGTACATAGAAAGATTCACAATATCACTCAATGAATATCAATTGCTATTTAGAGTCTATCTATCACATAGAATAAACCATAACCTACCTCCACCGAAGAACTGAAGTCAAGCAAGCTACTTTTCCAGTGTTTGTCCTTTCCTCAATGCCTCAGGATGTTTTCAATCTATCAAGTATGCATAATTTGTAAGTTAGCAAGTCTATAGACACCCATATTACTATATGTCTAGCCTAGACCCAAAAACTCACCCAAATCTATAAATAATTTCCTAAAGTTCAAGCCTAAGGGTAAGTCTTAATTCCTGCCATTATCATAACTTAATGGCATTCAAATAATATAATACACCTAATATTTAATTACTTATCTCAATATGTTCAAACTTAAATCATAACCAGATACTATAATTATGTGCATCATCTGGGACTTTCACTCTCCTGCAACTCTATTCCATCTATATAATAAGGATTGTAATAACTATTCAATTGTCAATCATTACTCAATATTTAGCCACTAAGAAATTTCACCACAATGACAAGAACTCACGTGAATGACCAACAAAGTTTCAATCCCATTTTAATACTATCAACAAATTACCAGTTTTCCACCTAACGGTATCAAAACCGACCCCTGCAATCACTCTATATGGTAATGACATCACCTCTCCTCCTTAGCTAAACATTAACAACTAAATTATTTAAAACTGAAAGAGCCCACGTGTTAGCAGTAACTTATTACAATTTGCTGCTACACCTATACTATATGTTCCCTATCTTCCAGGTACCGAACACCATAAAATAATAATAATAATAATTAATGACGCCCTCCCAACTATCAACATTTATAAGACATAAAATTAGAACCTTCAAGTTTTACCTGTAGAAGAAAGGTCGTGACATTGTTGTTCCAGAAGGTTTTGTGTCAAGCCGCTTTTGGTTGTGTTTATACACAAAATTAATAAACCCCTTTTTAACTTAATTTAGTAAACATGGTCAAGTGGTATAAGGTATTAAATAAATATTAGACTTGGCCCATTAACTATTAACAAAAAAAAATAAAAAAAAATATTACTCATCAATTAAATTACTCCAATTAACAATTAGTACCATTATATCCATTTAGAATCTACTGAAAGAGTCTTTTACTGAATAGGAAGCTCTAGTTCCCAAAACGAACCCACGAATCTTTACATTAGATACCAATTGCCGTACCCAGGCGCCGGTCTCTAGAAGCTTCTGGAATGTTCAATTTGTATGGCCTCAGTGATGAGAATATTTTGTGTGCCACTTCTGATGATGCATGCATTGGGGACAAGTATATGTCAGTTCCGTAGATCAAGGCTTTCAATTTACCCATCGTTCGTCCTCAAACGATTAAAAGAAGGTAAGGGTAAGAAAGGGTACTTGAATCGATAAAAAGGTGTGGATATCTTTTGTGCATATCATCCTCAGTCTTCTAAGTAGACTCCTCAACCGGCCGATTCTTCCACTAGACTTTCACAGATGCAATCCCCTTTGATCTCAACTTGCAAACCTCCCTATCTAGAATAGCTACAAGCTCTTTCTCATAAGAAATGTTCTCAGCAAGAAGGACCAAATACCAGTGAATTATGTAGTTTCCATCACCATGATATTTCTGCAATATAAACACATGAAATACTGGGTGTACTTCGGACAACCTTGGAGGCAAGACCAATACATAGGCCACCTCTCCCACTTGCTTAAGAACTTCAAAGGGTCCAAAATACCTAAGACTAAGCTTACCTCGCTTACAAAATCTCATCACACCCTTAATGGGCTCCTTTCATAAATTCAAAGTCCCCGACCTTCCGATCTACATACTCCTTCTACCTGTCTGAGTTGAATGAATTTTACTTTCTCTAATGATTCCCTCAAAATATCAGTGCCCAAGGTCTGACCTCAAATTCATCAAGTCAACCAATTGAAGACCTACACCTCCTCCATACAATGCCTCAAATGGGGCCATCTCAATACTCGAATGATAACTATTGTTGTATGTAAATTCAACTAACAACAAAAACTATTCTCATTAATAACAAAAGTTAATCGTACCCACATCTGCAACATGTTCTCAAGGACCTTGACACAATCATCGGGACAAATCTTTTCTCATATAACCATGATAAAATCCTAAATCAAAATTGGCTACAATCCGAAGTGAACCTAAACAAACCACCACACACTTATAATACACAAACCATCATAGATCTTATGAATATTTTCTTCTCACAACATAAACTTTCCACGAGCTTAAGTTATAAAAAATTGATCTTTAGGCATCAAATACTCATCAAGGGAGAGTCAAATTTATTTAACCAAAAAAAAAGGATTATCAAGTAACCATCCATCGAGCGCTACACCTGAGCATACAGAACCTCTAATAACACTGTCAAAATGCTAGATTAGTAGTAGTGATTGTAGATAACCCTTAAGAATGGTAGAACTAGATCCAATGGGAATATTAAGGCTGTTGGATAACCATGAATCCGCATGGTAGCTCTTCTATAAATTCTCATAAGCAAAGTGGTATATGTAGAACCAGTAGAATACTTTAACAACTCCAAGACAACACCAAATATGTCATCTGAAATAATCAAGTTTGCGCAATCATCCTACCCAACAAAGAGAACATTGCAGGATCAGTACACACAATAGTGTTTAGCGACGCACGATATCCGTCGCTAATCACATATATTCGTTGCTAAGTTGGATTAACGATGAATTAGCGACAACATATTGTTTGTTACTATTTTGCTCGTTGCTAGCCTCTTAGTGACGAAAAAAATTAATTTCGTTGCTGGTTTAGCGACGTCTCAGTGACAAACTGTTTCCGTTGCTATTTTCGTAGCAACGAATAATTCATCGCTACTTTTATATTGTCGTTGCTATTTTCATAGTTTAATTTCGTCGTTTGAATAACGTTGCGACATAATTTTTTTTGTTGTTCTGTCGCAACATCATATTTTTTGAATAACTTCGCGACAAATTCTTTTGTCGCTAATCCGTTGCCAAAGGTTCTCTATATATAACTAAATTTAAATTGTCACTAAATATGTCACTAACAATTTTTTTGTAAATTTATTCATTTATTTTTAATATACCTTATTTTATTGAAATATAATAAATGCAAATTATTAAATACCCATGAAATAACCAACTAACATTCATATAGAAATAATACTAGTCGAATCCGAAAACATATATAATCACATATCCAAAACATCCATAAAAAGTATCTATCAACTATTCTTAATCAAAAGAACCCACATCCATCAAGTATTATGGATACACAATTTGTACTTTCAAAAATAGAAAATATCAAAATTTAGTGCAAGCTTGGTCAAGGACGACAACGATCATCATCTGAAACTAAAGGATCATCCTCCTCAACATTAGTACTAGCCGGAGGAACTACAGGTGTCACACCTGATGGATTAACAGTAGGTGGTGAAGAAATCACTTCATATACCTGCTCAAAAACAACGGGAAGAATGGGATCAATAAGTGTCGGAATCAATTGCATCACAACTCAGACATATTTGTTGTTGTTGCTGATTGAGAAATCGAAGGTGGTACTGATGATGAAGCATTAGATCCAGAAGAGACAAAATTTTTTGACCCATAGTAATTTTTTCCTTCAGTTCCAAGACCATATATTCTTTTCTTTTTTGCAACTCCCGCAACTTTGTAATATGCTTCACATTGATCAATATATGTCTGAGACTCTGTTTTCTCTCTCAATATTTCTTCATATTTTTCCTGAAATAAATGGTAAAATTAATATATATTGTATCAAAAGGTGACTGGAAGATTATTTGAAACAAAAAAAAAACAATATTTGATTTAATAGAAATTAAACACCTTAAAATAAGTATCAATAAACCACCAAACTACAATAATAAATTCTTGATTTGCCTATCAAAGAGTTAATTTACCTATTGCTAGGATGGAAATAAGTATCATCAATATCCCAAATTTTTAATTGTAATATTACAAACTACAATAATAAGCATATCGCATATCCTTCAACTCACACTATATAGATCGAATTCATCCAAACTGCAGCAATAAATGGCAAAAAATGTAGCAGAGTTTGGCTAAAATATGGGAACCTACTAGCAGTAGTTTCCATCCATATGTGGCAGCACACTAGTTCAAAAGATAGTCACAGATTTGGTCTCAAAATATAGCCACAAATTTGGTTAAAAAAAGTAGGAAGTGACTGCCTCAAAGTGTAACAATGTTGACATCAAAATGCAACAACAATAATACCTTGAACTGATCCCATTCTTCCAATTTGTTTCCCTTCTAGAGGACGGCACCTCTGTCCAAATTGTTACAAGGTGAAAGAAAGTGAAAGCAAAACTTTTGCAGTAAGGTTTCAGCCTTCTGCTTATGTTTTCAAACCAAGATGCTATCAAGTACAATATTTTGCAGTAAGGTTCAGCCCGCTTGTTTACTTGTCCTATTTACTTGTTTTTGGCTCACAACCAGATTTAATTAAATCCATGGGAGTTGCAACTTAAATTCACATGAAGATTCATCTATGTCAAAACTTAAAAGGTGCCTCACACTCAAAAATTAACTCTTTTTAAGAATACAAGTATGTGTAATACATAAACCAATGCTTATTCAAGATGGGTACGTCTCTGGAATGCTCCAGAATGACCCTATGTTGCTGCCCCACTAAAAAGAATTCAAATAACTTTTCAAGGTAAAATTCAAGCTCACGAAGTTGGAACCATATGAATTCATCACATTAACATAGTGTTGGCACCTAGAATTTTAACCTTAAAGATTTCCAAATATAAAGTCAATGAAGTTACAAAATTTTGGACTTACATGGACAATTTGAGAACGTTCACCAACAAAAGATTTTCCATCATGATCATGTGTATGAACGTGCAAATGTAACTCACTTGGTGTTGGATCTCGACCCTTTTCAACAGCCTATACAAAAATATAATTTTAATCACTTTAGTTTAGAGAGATATATATTACGAGAATGATTGACATATAATAAAAATTGAACAAATAGCATATAAATGAAAACAAAATAACCTGAAAGTTCAGCATACCTTATCTAAATGTATGTGAAGTATAGAGGGCAAATGAAGGGTTGGATGATTTTGAAAAATAACAAAAAGAAAAGCAAGTCTACAAGCCACTGCAATGAGGTGAGGTTATTGGTCTGATTGCTTTCTTGTATTGAGATTTTAGAATGCTATACACATCCTAAGATATCGATATTTTTTTCCTTAGTATTTGTACATTTCCCAAGACATCGTTGTGATTCTGTAGTTGAAAGCTATGATTGTTGTGCTTTTGACTATCTGATGTGCTTTTGACTAACAAGAAAAATAAATGCACAAAAATACTGGACAACTTCCTACAATGACATGTTGGTACAACCAAGAGAGATACATGCTGACACAAAATGGTAAATACTCCATCACACGAAGTTATTTGGCAGTTATAGGACATAGACCACAACTGAAAACAACCAACTTAATGTGGACTGCTATGGCTCTACCAAAGCACAAATTCATGGTGCGGACAAGGTCGATTGCTCACACAAGAGAGGAAGTTGAGATTGAACATTCAAGTTGAGATTCTATGTAGACAACATAAAGGTGAAGCACTGGAAGCTATTTCAAAGGATATCATTGCGGCTATTAGTGGAGCAGTCCTATATCACACTTGGAGAGCTGGAAACTGGAAAAAGTTCAAAGGAAAGAATGTAAATACAAAAGATGCAGTCATACAGATTAAGAAGGAGATAACAGAGAGAGTACACTTCCTTATTAATTCAAAGAAAGCTCAGAAATGTAGATGTTTCATTCAGCACTTACTTTTGGATGGTTAAAAGGAAAAACTTCTCATGCTATCAGCCAATTGTACCAGGTCTAAGTAGTGAAGTTATAAGTTCAAAGAACTTTAAAGGCACAACAACATAACTCATCATTTTTAACATTCAGGACTGGAAAATAAATGAACTCACGGTTTTTACATAACTGTCACAGCTTCCAACAGATACCCAGTTCCTTAGAAATTTCAGCTCAAGCTGATTGTAGAAGAGTAAAAAATTAGAAAGTTTAAAAAGAAAAATAAATGCACAAAAATACTGGACAACGTCCTACAATGACATGTTGGTACAATCAAGGGAGATGCATGTTGAAGGTTGGAGGAACAACTAATGCAAGGAAGTGTCCCTTGTATTTTATTCCCTTTTTGCTTTTTGTCTTCAACTAAAAAGGAGAAAATCAGCTCTGTCTGTCCCTATATTAAACTTCTTGAAATTATAACTTCAAAGGAGCCAAGCTAATAGCAGTATCTTTTGCTGCACAGATAGATAAATCAGATGGAGGAGTCGTACAACAAGATAGAGCCACAAATGCTGCTTAAGAAAACTATCCAAAAGACTAAGAATTTCCTCTACAAACTCCTCATTATCTCAAGTCATTTCTATTTGGAGGTCACCACAAGCTACCTAAAATGGCCCACCATTTGAATCCCTTTTTCTCAATTAGTAAAACGATTCTCAAGCAGCAAAAGAATCCTAAAGACTACTGTTAATGAGTTGGATAACTTGTACAGGGACTACTATCAACAATGGCATCAGCCTGATCACAATGAGATTCAGGAGAGAAAGATAACTTCCAAAAATGCTAGAAAATTTCAAGGTATGGCTGAAGGAGATTATAGCGAAGATGGAGGAATTGGAAATGGTGGAAGGAGAAGATATGGATCATGTGCTAGATATAGAAGAAGTGCTTCAATGCTACACTCTGCTAAACAGCCCAGTTTATGTTGACATTGTTGACAGATTCTTCATGGACATGTACACTGAGTTCTCGATACAAGGGACACTTCCTTGCATCAGAAAGTTTAATTAATTTTCTTGCTTAGTTGGAAGCCTAAATATGTTATCAGCAGAAGGTTCTCTTTATTTGTAACTATTTTTTGGATGGTTATTGTAATAGTTTACATTGATTACCAAAAAAACTTCCTACAATGACTTACTGTCAGCTTCCTACAATGAATATTGTCTAGCTTACTAAAATTAGGTGGATACTTACCAAGCATCAGTCCAATTTTTTGCTACACCTACACTATATGTTCCCTATCTTCCAGGTACCGAACACCATAAAATAATAATAATAATTAATGACGCTCTCCCAACTATCAACATTTATAAGTCATAAAATTAGAACCTTCAAGTTTTACCTATAGAAGAAAGGTCGTGACATTGTTGTTCCAGAAGGTTGTGTCAAGCCGTTTTTGGTTGTGTTTATACACATAATTAATAAACCCCTTTTTAACTTAATTTAGTAAACATGGGCTGTCACGACCCAGATTTACAAGTCGTGATGGCACCTATGTTCCCAACCGATAGGTAAGCCAACCCAATAATTTTACCAATTTAACTAAATAATGAGGTTAAAAAAAAGTGAACTATGAGTAAAATATCTCTAGCACTAAGTACTTTATAAATACGAGATGCGGAAAACTAGAATACCACCCAAGAATTGGTGTCATAAGTACAAGAGCTTCTAAATACGGTGTAAGTCTCAAACTCAAATGACAAGTCTAAAGATAAGAGATATCATTTCTGAATACTAAAAAATAGAATAAATAAAAGGTAGAGGGAGGTATGGGCCACAGAACAACCAAGCAGCTCACCACAACTCCAAGATAATACTCCACGCTCGGACTCAAAAATCTCCATGGCATGTGCTCGCACTCGGAATTCAATCTGCACCACAAAGAGTGCAACAAATATAGTATGAGTACGAAACCAGGTGTACCCAATATATCTCATCGACCGACAACGAAGAAGTAGTGACAGGATTTATATAAGAAAATTAGTTCTTTACTTATACAAGTCTATATTATACTTACCAGTCAAGTTTCATCAATAAGGATAATCAAACTTCACGTAATGTACAACCACCAATAAAGCACATAATCAATAAGAATAAATGATGTAATGAGATGCAATGCAATGTGCCACCATGAAATGATATGCCTCAGATGCCAAGTATTTTCTCAACTTTATATACATGATACTCCTTGGAAATACATCGAGAGTTCATGACCCATGGGGGATCGTCTCATGCTAGGCTTTTTCCCCTGAGCTGCCACCACCCTTCTATACCAATTGGGATCGGCCCATGCTAGGCTTTCGCCCCTGAGCTGCCACCCTTCCATACCAATTGGGATAGACACATGCTAGGCATTTACCCATGGGCTGCCACCCATCATTATACAAATTGCTTCACTTAGATTCTTTAATCCTTGAGATTGTTGTTTCGATGTTCATAACTCTTTTGAGATTATTCTTTTGATGATCATAACTCTTTTGATATTGTTGTTTTGGTGGTCATAATCATCGTTGAGACTTGGAACTATGAACCACTAGTAGAAGACATGTGAAGACGGAGTTACGATAATAACAGTGACATGGGAAGAAAATGTGACACCAACGTAATACTTAGGAGCTATCTCACTTAGTAAGCATTTTGAAATCTCAATTGAAGCACATATCAAGTGAAGACATTTAACATTCAGCCAAGAGATTTGAACTCTTTACGGTAGCCAAATACTCACTAACTAATATCAAATACAAGGTACACATGAAGGTGGAACCAAGGGAGAACGTGGGCAGATTCAACTGAAGGACGGATACATATTCCAAGTAAGTACATATAAAATGTACAATAGAGAAAGTAGGGATCTTGTGAGGTAACATAATATTCTAACACAATGGAGTAATAACCAATAAAGGGAACATATGAACATGTGACAAGGTGACATATATGATTGAATAGACAATTGAAGCAAGTTGGCTTGATATGGGCAAATTGTATATCCAACATATAAACATATGTACCATGTGTAATCTAGGATCACTTTGATTTAAATAAGGGGAATATGTGCGAAGGGTACTTTGACGATGAAACACGTTTAAACCTTGCATGCTAATACTTGTTAGATAAGCACGCACATTTAGTAATAAACTCATATTAGAGTACTCACTTTAATGCAGGAGTAGGAACTGCAACTATGGATCAGTCACTACCAAGGACACTTAGAAAGCTTACTTTTTGTAATACAAGTGTTGGATTCATGCCAAAGAAATAGGAAATCAAATAGCCTTACATACCTTTGTGCACAACTTTGGATATTACAAAAGTTAACCGTCTTCCTTTCAGATTATTTATCTACAATGGAGTAAATAATAAAACTAGCATTATTATATGATAAATAAGTTTGGGCTACTTGATCAGACCAAAATAGTAATTGGCAGTAAATCTGTAACTGATCCCATCAAGGGTGTTCTTCCCACCCATTCTCCTCTAATTTTTTTCATATACTATACAACCTTCTTATATGGTCCTCCAAAACTCCTCGGGCTTCATAACGTTTGGAAAATAATATACAAAGGGATGGCAGGAAGTAAGCTCATGCAACACTCAATTAAGTGGTGTATCACTACACCTTCAATGTTCTATCATATAACCAGTTTCCATGACTTCTCTGCACATATCTAGCCACACCTCCTTATTTTACGATACACAAAACAGTCCCTAAGCATCACAATGTGAAAATATCAATATTAACATACAACTTCCGATCAACATCCCGTGAGTTCCAACTAACATTACATTTAAGATGCTCAAAACAAGCTCACAATCAAAATTTAAGGGGACTCCACTCCATGGCTTTCCAAACCAGCACATCCTTCCTCCGAGATCACACCATATAGAGACTACACTCCTTATTTCATTAACACATAAAAACTTTCACAAACAATGCAAGAACAAGAGAGGGATGAAAATTTCCATAGCTTACCTTGCTGGACAGAAACCTCACTTGCTAAGACTTGGATTCTTCAAGGTTAAGGTTGTCCTCTCCCCCTTAACTTGATGTTATATCAGATTATTCACTTGAATTCCTTAAGATGGGATATGTTCTACTAACTTGTACTTTGAAAAGAAAGGGTTTGCTTTAGATTTTAATGGTGAAGTTATAGACTGGAACTCTTGGAGCTTCTATGGCTTTCCTTGGGAGCAATTTTCTGGAGAATAAGTGATGAAGGAGATGTGATAAGCTTGAGTACTTTAGAGGTCCTTTTTGGAGAAATAATATGGTCCTTTACTTTTAATCAAGCAGGTGCATCACCTCTTTAATTTCTGCCACAAGTTTTTAAGTAGGTGGATCACCTACTTGCCCTTTTCACTTAAAATGAAGTCCACTAATTCTAAGTAGGTGCATCACCTACTTGACCTATTCACTTAAAAAGGAAGTCAACTAATTCTAAGTAGGTGCATTACCTACTTGCCCTTTTCACTTAAAATGCAGTCCACTAATTCAAAGTAGGTGCATCACCTACTTTCCCTTATCACTTAGAATGCAGTCTACTAATTCTAGGTAGATGTATCACCTACTTGTCACCTACTAGCATAGTTTAGTCAAGCAAGAACCTCACTTATTTTACACCATTTTCCCAATTTTAGTTTCTTTACAAGACCGTAACACTAATACACACTTGACCACTTTGACTCTTACGTCAAATACCACCTTTTACTATCTCACTTTAAACCTATTCTATTGTCACTAGTTGCATAGGAATCCGAGTCCATAACTATACCATAAGGCAACGTAGAATACCGGGTGTTACATCCTTCCCCCCTTATGATCATTCGTCCTCGGATGATTGGTGTAGTTGATAGTTTGGTTAATCTTGGAATTTCATTTGGAGATTTGCGAGAGTTCCCTTTGTAAACAGGACTATCCAAAATCTATAGAATAACCTAAAACACATAGAAAAGTCTCGCATGATGTCTCACTAAATATGGTTCATGAAATATAAATATGACTAATTAAACCCCTTTCTTGACCATATAATTCACTGATAATACACAAGTAGAACTCATACAAATTAGAAATTTAATATACCTATTAAACACACGACATGCAAATGACATATCAAATGAACAAACGCTAGTAGGACTTATGATCATATAAGGGGACCACATGATCTCAGATCCTTATGTTGATGTTTAGAATGAGGAGGGGTATTTAGGATCTCTACCATCTTTTATTCCCAAGTATCTTACGTTATATTCTAGTCCTTCCACAACACCTCAATGGAGGTTACACCTTTTGTGCTTAGCTTTGGAGCCTTAACAATCAAGAGTAACTACAGTATCTCCTAAAAAAAACTATGTGGAATGGACACATAAAATCATAGGCCTAACCTATCGGGGCTCTACTTTCCCTTGTCCTTTATCTTATGACACTTTTCAGAGGTGAGTCTTATAATAACACATACATGTTAATATAAACTCTAAAGTTTTATGTCGCACCCTCGGATGAGGCATTATGCTAAGTAATTTATCTATGGTTGTGATAAAATTTACATATATGCCCAACCTTTTCTGGTCAAAATCTTCACTACATAATGATACAAGGAAACGTTTTCCCAAAATGTTCAAAACTCAAGTCAATAAGCACAGAGGGGCATAGTATATGGAGAAATAAGTCACATTCGGTATGACACATAGGCAGACTAGCACAAAAAGGAGTGCATAATATACGGGCATTAAGCTATATAAATATGTGGTGTATGTGTGCATATGAATTATAGGGTAGTGTGTGAGCCAATGTACTATAAGGCATGTAGCAAATGGACTAAATGAGCATATGACACATGGCCATAAAAGCTATAAGGCCTGTAATGTTTAAGCAAGTAGGTTACGAGGCATGTAATATATATAGAAATGGTTTATGATGTATATGACAAGCAAACAAGTGGTATGCGATTCATATAACACACCAGCACTATTTTTTCCCATAGCATATGATCAATTATCCTGTAGTACCCACACAATATGGACAAGTGACATGTGGGAAGTAACCAGTGCAATAAATAACATGTAGGGAAAGGTCTTACGAAAACATATAGCAATAAACAAAGGTGCTCCGAAGCAAACAAGTGGTTTATGATGTATATGACAAGCAAACAAGTGGTATGCGATTCATATAACACACCAGCACTATTTTTTCCCATAGCATATGATCAATTATCCTGCAGTACCCACACAATATGGACAAGTGACATGTGGGAAGTAACCAGTGCAATAAATAACATGTAGGGAAAGGTCCTACAAAAACATATAGCAATAAACAAGGGTGCTCCGAAGCGGATAACACTTACATGCAAGCATTCTATGACATTAGGTAACATATGAGAAAGTAATCCATAAAGGGCAAATGTCATACAAATAGATGAGTTATAGAACATGTAGCATATATAATTATATAACAAATCATCTTTGAAAACTGTGAAATATCCTATCAAACCACTCTACCATATTAAGGGAAAAAAACACCGTCTTAAGAGTTAGGTCACGGGTGGGATAGTTTTGCTCATATTCCTTACTCACCTCAAAGCACATACAATTGATTTCCCCATTTACTCTCTTCAATCTCCTAAGAATTCTTATAGGTGTTCTGCTATTGGAACTTGGATTTCTTCTAGGTCAATATAAATACTACAGTTAAGATAGAGAAAAAAATCCTTAATAGTTCATCTTTGGAGTAGAAGGCCGAGGTCAACTTTACCTTTTTTACTAGTTTGTGTTACATCACACTCAATGTCTGGTACCTATTCAAGGTCAAAATAGAAAATAAATAGTGAAGCTTGAACGGACCATAAAACATTAACTCTAATGTCAGGTACCTATAAAGTTATATTATGATTCATAACATTTTAGAGTTAGCCGCTTTCGGCTTAACTAGATAGGTCAGGCCATACTAATAGATTTCCTCATTTTTTTATAACAAGTGACGGTGCTCCCACTCTTTTCCCATGCAAGATATCAAATAAGAACAACTAGCATATGATGAATTTTTCCTCTCCCTTAATTGGACTATGATTGATGAATGCATATATTAAATGAATCATGTAGTAGCTCTATTCAATTTGATGGAAGTCTATACACGTGTATAATGCTCTACTTCTCTTTTGTACTAATGATGTAGATGAACTAGGTCCATGTATCTTCTATCCAGGTAACCTTTCTATTCCCCTTTTTTTTCTTGTTGTTATCAAGACCAAAATATCAAGACTTGAATCAATACTAAAATGACTTCTCTGTCTAACAAAGGTTCACAAAGTTGTTCCCAGGTGCACCTTTATAACTTGTTAGGGTTGAAGGTTGATACCTTATTCTTGCCTCATACACGTAGCAATCAATCTTTCACAACCATCTATCTCACTCTTCTATAGCATCCTCATATCACCCCTACTTCTATGTTTAGGGGATTTTACATGTACAATCTCTTTCTAACTAGAAGCTCTACGTACATATTTGGCATTTGTCATTCAAGCTTCATTCTCACATGCTTCCTGTCTAACAAGTACCTTTTAATCAAAACTAGTAGCTTCATGTACTCTAATCCCACTATGTACAACCTCACTAATCACAATTTAGGTCTAACCAATCAATTTTCCTTTTGTTAACCTTACCCTTTGGTCACATACTAATCCTTTATAGCCAAAATATAGATTGTAGTAGGAACTGCCATACATATATCATTTGGAGCAATTAGCACATTTATCCCTAAGTTTTATAATTATGAAAAGAATATAAATGTTATTAGTACTTATTCGGGGTGGTTGGTACATACCATATAAAACGCCAACTATTAACATATTTGGGATGATATATGTTGAGAATTTGGGCCTTGTCAGCCAATTAGGTACCTCTCTAGTAACACAATTGCACTAATACATGCACCTATCAGATTGTGCTACTGCCTTCCTCCAACTAAAAGAAACTGGTTTCCACAACATTAATTTCGAGTACATGTGTAACACTGAAAATTCTATGTATATCACAGACTAAGAACGAGTGTCCTCTATAGGAATATATCCTGTAGATATGGAGGAAATATAGAACTCAAGAGTTGGTTACATCCTCCTAAGAAGATGTGCTTGGAAATGCTACAACTCCTATATGTAACAAGGTAACCCATCATTTTTTAAGCATATGGATAACCATACTATATTTTTCTCAACTGAACAAACGTGATACAAATGGTACAAATGCAACTTTAGATTCAAATAACATAAAAGCCTTTACATACCTTGTGAAGTAGGACGGTCGAATAAAATGAGCTCAATAAAGTCTTGTTGACATTTTAGCTACCAATAACCTTACCCATAGTAAGCATAATATGACTAACATGATGAGGTACAAGTGGAAATTGACTTGTTAACTTCGCTCTATTGCACAATCTGGATTATGAAGGAAGGTAACATTTTCTCAATGTCCAAGCAGACCCCTATTTATAAATGTGGCGCGCAACATATTCATAAGTAAGGCTCTACTAGACACAACTTTAAAGACTCCCTAGGACGAACTGCTCTGATACCACTTTTGTCACACCCCACCCTATGTTAGGCGGATAAGTACCATATGAACACATGCTTTACAGGTGACCTATGACGAGAAAGCTAACTGCGATACATATATATTTTCTACTGAGAAGCTACATATACAACACATGTCGACTCTGAACCAATACATGTGACAAGTAAAACTATGAATACAAATGATAGTTTTAAAATGTCTACAAAGCCTCTACTAGAATCCATAACTGTACAACTATCAAAATATGCATAGTAAAGACTCGGCAAAGCCTCAAATCAACCTGGAGCTCACCAACAACTATTGAGTATCATGTGCTTCTATGGGGGAGATCTACTAGTTGAGTACCTGTACCTGCAACATGGAATGCAGCATCCCCAATAAGGGACGTCAGTATGAAAGAATGTACTGAATATGTAAGGCATAATACAACCATATGTAAAATGAGAGCTCAAGTGAAACCAAATACAAATAGGTAAGGATTAGAGACCACCTTTGCTTATACTTTTGGAATCGTGTATGTTACATTCTTTTCTTTACTTTTCTGTGCGATCTAATCTTTATAAGGCATATAATACAAATGACCAGCTGGTTAGTGGTAGAAGAGGATGACCCATGCTAGACATTTAACCCCTGGAATGTTGCCCTCATAATTCAACCAGTTGGGATCGTCCCATACTAGGCTTTCACCCCTGAGCTGCCACCCTTCTATACCAATTGGAATCGGCCCATGCTAGGCTTTCGCCCCTAAGCTTCCACCCTTCCATACCAATTGGGATCAACCCATGCTAGGCATTTGCCCCTGGGCCGCCACCTATCATTATACAAATTGCTTCACTTAGATTTTTTAATCTTTGAGATTGTTGTTTTGATGTCCATAACTCTTTTGAGATTATTCTTTTGATGATCATAACTCTTTTGAGATTGTTGTTTTGGTGGTCATAATCATTGTTGAGACTTGGAACTATGAACCACTAGAATAAGACATGTGAAGACGGAGTTACGATAATAACAGTGACATGGGAAGCAAATGTGACACCAGCATAATACTTAGGAGCTTATCTCACTCAGTAAGCATTTTGACATCTCAAATTGAAGCACATATCAAGTGAAGGCATTTAACATTCAGCCAAGAGATTTGAACTTTGTATGGTAGCCAAATATACACTAACTAATATAAAATACAAGGTACACATGAAAGTGGAACCAAGAGAGAACGTGGGCAGATTAAACTTAATGATGGATACATATTCTAAGTAAGTACATATAAAATGTACAATAGAGCAAGTAGGGATCTTGTGAGGTAACACAATAGTCTAACACAATGGACTAATAACCAATAAAGAGAACATATGAACATGTGACAAAATGACATATATGATGGAATAAACAATTGAAGCAAGTTGGTTTGATATGGGCAGATTGTATATCCAACATATAAACATATGTACCATGTATAATGTAAGATCACTTTGATTTATATAAGGGAAATACGTGCCAAGGGTACTTTGACGATGAAACACGTTTAAACCTTGCATGCTAATACTTGTTAGATAAGCACGCACATTTAGTAATAAACTCATATTAGAGTACTCACTTTAATGCAGGAGTAGGAACTGCAACTATGGATCAGTCACTACCAAGGACACTTAGAAAGCTTACTTTTTGTAATACAAGTGTTGGATTCATGCCAAAGAAATAGGAAATCGAATAGCCTTACATACCTTTGTGCACAACTTTGGATATTACAAAAGTTAACCGTCTTCCTTTCAGATTATTTATCTACAATGGAGTAAATAATAAAACTAGCATTATTATATGATAAATAAGTTTGGGCTACTTGATCAGACCAAAATAGTAATTGGCAGTATATCTATAACTGATCCCATCAAGGGTGTTCTTCCCACCCATTCTCCTCTAATTTTTTTCATATACTATACAACCTTCTTATATGGTCCTCCAAAACTCCTCGGGCTTCATAACGTTTGGAAAATAATATACAAAGGGATGGCAGGAAGTAAGCTCATGCAACACTCAATTAAGTGGTGTATCACTACACTTTCAATGTTCTATCCTATAACCAGTTTTCTTGACTTCTCTGCACATATCCAGCCACACCCCCTTATTTTACGATACACAAAATAGTCCCTAAGCATCACAATGTGGAAATAGCAATATGAACATACGACTTCCGATCAACATCCTGTGGTTCCAACTAACATTACATTTAAGATTCTCAAAACGAGTTCACAATAAAAATTTAAGGGGACTCCACTCCATGGCTTTCCCAACCATCACATCCTTCCTCCAAGATCACACCATATAGAGACAACACTCCTTATTTCATGAACACATAAAAACTTTCACAAACAATGCAAGAACAAGAGAGGGATGAAAATTTCCGTAGCTTACCTTGCTGGACAGAAACCTCACTTGCTAAGACTTGGATTTTTCAAGGTTTAGGCTGTCCTCTCCCCCTTAACTTGATGTTAAATCAGATTATTCACTTGAATTCCTTAAGTTGGGATATGTTCTACTAACTTGTACTTTAAAAACAAAGGGTTTGCTTCAGATTTTAATGGTGAAGCTATAAACCAGAACTCTTGCAGCTTCTTTCTGGAGAACAAGTGATGAAGGAGATGTGATAAGCTTGAGTGCTTTAGAGGTCCCTTTTGGACGTTTTCACTTAATAAATTGGAGAAATAATATGGCCTTTACTTTTAAGCAAGCGGTGCATCACCTCTATAATTTCTGCCACAAGTTTTTAAGTAGGTGGATCACCTACTTGCCCTTTTCACTTAAAATGAAGTCCACTAATTCTAAGTAGGTGCATCACCTACTTGCCCTTTTCACTTAAAATGCAGTCCACTAATTCTAAGTAGGTGCATCACCTAGTTGCCCTTATCACTTAGAATGCAGTCCATTAATTCTACGTAGGTGTATCACATATTTGTCACCTACTAGCATAGTTTTGTCAAGCAAGCACCTCACTTATTTTACACCATTTTCCCAATCTTAGTTTCTTTACAAGACTGTATCACTAATGCGTACTTGACCACTTTGACTCTTGCATCAAATATCACCTTTTACTATCTCACTTTAAACCTATTCTATTGTCACTAGTTGCATAGGAATACGAGTCCACAACTATACCACAAGGCAACGTAGAATACGGGGTGTTACATTTTGCCATAATTCTTTTCCTTTTTCTTTTCTTTCCAAATAAAGTAATTAGGTATTTAAAGTGGCAAAACCCACTAACTTAATTTAATTTTATGGGCCTTAAAGGGTATAGGATAGATTTCAGACTTAGCCCATTACTTTCTAATTAAATTAATTATTAAAAATTTTCTAACAACTAAATAGCAGTTATCGAATTGTTCAAAATTTTCATCTAATATTTTATTGGAAGAGTCAAAATAGTCCTAGTTCTCAAAATGATCTAACGGGTCATTACATCACCTACCACTTAAACAAACATTCGTCCCCGAATGGTAACATAATAGAACGTACCTGAATGCTCAAAAAGTTGAGGATATCTACTCCTCATGTCTAACTTGGTCTCCCATGTAGCCTCCTCCACCGGACGATGCTTCCATTGAACCTTTACTAAAGCAATATCCTTCGACCTGAACTTCCAAATTCGCCTATCCAAAATGGTTACTAGCTTCTCCTCAAAAGTCAAATTTAGATCAAGTAACACTAAATCCCATTGAATCACATTAGCACCACCCTGTGATACTTCTTCAACATCGAAATATGAAATACAGGGTGAACACCCAACAAACCAGGTGGCAAAGCCAACTCATACGCCACCTAACCAATACGCTCAACAATCTCGAAGGACCAATATACCTTGGGCTCAACTTGCCCTTCTTTCCAAATCTTATCACACCCTTCATGGGCGAAACTTTCAATAGAATTCACTCTCTAACCATGAACTCCAAATCACGGACATTCCGATCTGCATAAATCTTTTGCCTACTCTGAGCCATGAGAAGTAGATCATGGATCAACTTAACCTTGTCCAAGGACTCCCTCAGCAGATTTGTACCCATGGTCTAACCTCAAATACATCAAACCAACCAATTGGAGATTGACATCTCCTACCATACAAAGCCTCAAATGGTGCCATCTCAATGCTCACATGGTAATTATTATTGTAAGCAAACTCCGCTAATGGCAAGAACTGATCCCAGTGACCACCAAAGTTGATCACACATGCCCGCAACATGTCCTCAAGAACCTGAATAGTCCGTTTAGACTAACCGCCAGTCTGAGGGTGAAAGGCTGTGCTAAGATCCACTTGAGTTCCCAACTTTTTATGCATAGATCATCAAAAATAAGATTTAAATTATGTGCCACGATCCGAAATAATAGATATAGGAACCGCATGTAAGCGAATTATCTCTCGAATATAGATCTTGGCTAACTTCTCTAAATTATAGATAGTCTGACCGGGTACGAAGTGTGCAGACTTAGTCAATCGATCCACGATGACCCATATAACATCAAAAACTTACCCAAGGTATGTGGCAACCCTACCACAAAGTCCATAGCAATACGCTCCCACTCCCACTCAGTTATGGGCATCCTCTGAGTCACACCTTCAGGATATTGGTGTTCATACTTCACTTACTGACAATTCAAACATCGAGATACAAAATCAACTGTCCCTCTTCATACGAAACCACCAATAATGTTGTTTCAAGTCACGATACATCTTTGTCGTCCCCGGATGAATAGAGTACCTCAAACTATGGGCCTCCTCCATGATCAGCTTAGTCAAACCAGCTGTCCGTGGAACAAAAATAGGACCTTTTAATCTCAAAACTCCCTCACCATCAAGAATTACATCCTTGGATTCTTCTTTTGGCACCTTGTCTCAAATCTTACATAAATCACCATCATCAAACTGTTGTGTCCGAATTTTCTCCAACAAGGACGACCTAGCCTCCACATAAGCCAAAACCTTACCAGATTCTGAAATATCAAACCTCACAAAGCTATTGGCCAAGGACTAGACATCCCTAGCTAAAGGACACTCGCCAACATGTAACAAGGCTAGACTACCCATACTTAGCGCCTTTCGACTCAGGTATCTGCTACCACATTTGCCTTGCCCGGATGATAAAGAATAGTCACGTCGTAGTCATTGAGCAGCTCCAACCATCTCCGCTGCCTCAAATTGAGATCCCTATGATTGAATATATACTGTAGATTACGATGACCCGTGAACACCTCACAATGTATCCCATAAAGGTAATGCCTCCAAATCTTCAATGCAAACACTACAACCGCTAACTCCAAGCCATGAGTAGGGTAGTACTTCTCGTGAATCTTCAACTGCCTTGAAGCGTAAGCTATCACCTTTCCCTTCTGCATCAATACACAATCAAGACCAATCCGAGAAACATCAAAATTGTCACACCTCAGTTCCCACCAAGACAGACAAACACCTGATGCCCTAAAGGCTTGAGAGAACTAACATGTAACTTGTTCTTACTATGCATATAATAACTATGACAATCTTAGAGTTGTGACCAGTTCACATAGGTTGCAGCAGTATGAACCAACATAAGTAGACCCAAAACTTATATACAAGACTTGGCCGTTGAGGCTACAACTTGTTATGAGACAAGACGCAACTGAATTATATAAATTAGTATACAATGTCTCTAAAAGATAGGAAATCTTAGTTTAGGGCGGGACAAGGCCCCGCCTTACCCTTAACTATCATACAACATTAAAATAGGTGCCAAAGACTCGGTAAACCCCGAATAAACTTGGAGCTTCACCAATAGCAATTGAGTACTTGTGCTCCTACTAACGTGGTCTACTGGCTGGAGTACCTGTGCCTGCAGCATGAAATGCAGCGTCCCCGTAAGGGATGTCAGTTCGAAAAAATGTACTGAATATGTAAGGCAATAACATACATAAAATAAGAGTTTGATGAAACCATCAATATATGTGTGCATAAATCAAAACAGAAGACCACCTTTGTTTACTCTTGTGAGATCATGTATGTTACATTCTTGTCTTTAACTTTCTGTACTTTATTATCTTTGTGGGGCATGTGATACAAATGACCAGCTAATCAGTAGTAGAAGAGGATGACCCATGCTAGGTATTTTAACCCCTGGGATGTTGTCCTCATAATTACACAAATTGGGATCAACCAAAGCTAGGCTTTTGCCCCTGAGCTGCCACCCTTCTATACCAATTGGGATCGGCCCATGCTAGGCTTTCACCCCTGAGGTGCCACCCTTCTATACAATTTGGGATCGACCCATGCTAGGCTTTTACCCCTGGGCTGCCATCCATAATTATACAGATTGTTTCACTTAGATTCTGTAATCTTTGAGATTGTTGTTTTGGTGGTCATAATCATTTTTGAGATTTGGAACTACGAAGCAGCAGTAGAAGACATGAAAATAATACTTCAAGGCAATAACAATGACATAAGGAGCTTATATAACATCAATGCATTACTTGTGAGCTTAAATGACACAATTGACTCCAATTGACTAAGTAGAGAATTTACCAAGCTTGTTGTTGCGAATACCATTTCTATATTAGCACATAGGAGGATAATTATACAAATGTAGAGTACTGAACACATAATGAAGTGATTCGATACACCAGGAAGGGGAAAAATATGATTAGCTATATTGGAGATCGTACACTGCCACCATGTTCCCTTGACCAGGAATAGAGCTTAGGAAACTCAGTTTGTTGATATTAATCACAACTATCAAATTTCATGCCAAAGAATATAGAATCGAATAGCCTTAGATACCTTATCCTCTGACCAATACGACTATCACGATTCAACCTCCTCTTTTAGGTTTTAATCTACAAAATAAGTCATGATAAACTAAAATTAGCAGCTACCACACCGTGAGCCTCATAAAATAGTAGCTAACTTTGACGGATAATGATCCCATACAACCCTTAAAATAATGTGTATCACCACACCCTCCTACTCTGTCCAATACATACATTATATATGCTTTCCCAAGATTATCCAAACTGCACCAACAACATTAGACATAAAACAACCTCAAATATTCTTTATCATACAACCAATTATTGAACTCACCACCCCCGTGAGTTCTTCATGACAACACACCCATAATTCCTCACTCAAACTCATACATAAGGAGGACAAAAATGGAGCAGTCACCTTACCTCAATTTTTGCAACTTCTCCTTATAACTTGAATTCTTCTAGAACATCATCTTTCCTTCACACTTAAACCAAAAAAGAAGGAAAAAGTATCTTAATAACCAAGGAAGTGAGCAGTAGCTTCTGGAAACATTCCGCCTTTGTACTTATACTTCAGCATGAATAACATGTTTTCCTAATCATCCATGGGAGAATTAAGCTAAATCCATAAGTGTTTTCCTTACCCTAGAAGAACTTTAAGGTTGTTTTTTTAATCCTTAAGAGAAAAGAGTGAGAGAGAGAGAGATCTGGATTTAATTCTCACACTACAAGAAAAACATCCTCTAAGGAAGGGAAATATGGTCCCTGAAGATCTAAATCCGGTCCCAAATGCAAATTTGAGACCAGAAAATACTGGTCGCCACCCGTAGCAACCACCTTCGTCGCTATAGATCTTCCGTGATGGGAATAAAATACTAGTCCTTAAATGGTAGTTGAGACGGGAAAAAATATAGTCATTAAATCTTTTTAGAGACTACATATCTAGTCTCAAATAGACTTGGAAAATTCAATTTTCAGGTCGTTAAATCTTTTTAGCGACCATGAACACTTGGTCTTAGTAATCGTTAGAGACGAGAACAACCTGGTCCATGATTAGCTTTTGCGATGATATTGTCATGGTCGTTGAATAGTTTTAGAGATGAGGATGACCTGGTTGTCCTTGAGTCTGTTTAGATACAAGAATGATCTGGTCCTTGATTCGTTATAGAGACGAGAATTATTTCTAGTCGTAGATTATTCTTTAGAGACGAGAAATGCTTCTAGTCCTAGATTATTCTTTAGAGACGAGATATTTCTGGTCCTAGATTGGCCATGAATGGTCCTAGATCAATTGATGTCACAATAAAAAAAATTCTTCAACAAATACTAAATTTCTACTAAAACTTTCGATTAAAAAAAAAGATATAGGGAGACAGAAACAAGTAGATAGAGATTAAGAGTTCGATTAATCAAAAATTGGTCAACATCCCATGATGTTTGTTTCAATATGTTCTTCAAAAAACTTAGCCAACATCCGAGTTAGACTATGTACTATACAGTTTTGCATAACATTCGTAGCAAACTAATAACAAGCTTGTCCATTTCTTCTAAGCTTGTATCTTGACTTGAAACTTCAACCTTCAAAATCTGCAAGTACAAAATTTTAAAAAACGATAAATAACTATTGGTATACATATCAAATTTATACAAGAATTAGATAGATCGCTCACCCCAAAAGTTGTTAAAAATTCACCACGTGTTATCTAGAAATATCCACAAAAGCTGCGGAACATAAGAAAAATTAATTAGAAAATCATTGAGATGCATTTACCAAGAATTCAAATACTATTTGTGTGCAGAAAATTTAACATATAAAGTAGCTGTCCAAAAATACAACAGTGCAGAAATTAACAAATAGAGAAAGACACTAATGTGCAGTTGTGCAGAAAATTTTAATTAATGAAGTAAGCATTATGAGATTCTTTGTTATAGGATTCTCTCGAATAATGTTGGCTTGAAAGAAAGTCTTCCATCATCTGTGCATCTTTTTTTTTACAAGCTAGAAAAACCAATGATATATGTATTGTTCATTTGGTGTGCAAGATGTATTGAACTTCTTAGTCACTTGTTCTCAGAGAAAAATCACAGTGAGACCCATGACTAGATGAAGCTCTTTCTAGTTTCAAGTACAATGCTACATCTAATCTTATATAATAAGCAAGCAAAAGATGCAAATTTCATCAGAACTAAAGCTTCCAATATATGCCTAATCCATGAAGTAGGCCAGCAACAATAGCCCAAAATAATATATCAGCAAAAATGACATAAAGGAGAGTTTCCACATAAACAAGCATGGTATTCATACCAATCCATTCTAGTGGTAGAAATAGGTACTTTGAGTTCAAAATGTCAACCAGAATGAAGAAAGCAGAGTACACTAACACGTCTGCTCCTGAGGTTACACATACATAACTGAAGGTGTATAATTGCTTATTTGAAGGAATAGCATCTGTGAAGTGGAGAATAATTCCTAAAACTAAAAGAGCTATGCCCATGACAATCCAATGCAAAAGTCTGGACGAGTGATCTTTCATATGAATAAGGACATGTCAAAAATGAGCTCCAAGCACCGTAGAGAGAATAACAGAAATTGACTTCAGATCTAAGTGTAATTTTGGCAACTTTTTTTTTCTGCTGTGTAAACACATGAACGGCCTGTATTTCACAAAAATAGACGAAGAACGAAAGTAGCAGCTTTGGCGAATCTAAAACACCATACCAATTTCACAGCTTCAAAAACCAATATCATACAATTAGGAACTATGACCAAAAACACTTGTGAAGAATCCCAGACAACAGTAAACAAACAAGTCAGCTATCCAACATCGAATCTTCCGTCATAATGTCAAGCTACTTAACTATACATACATTCTGAAAAACATATAAAACCAGCCGACATGAGATCAGTTTCTACTTTCTAAGGGCAGTATCTATACTTCTGTTTGATTGAGTATTAACTAGTTCTATTTAAGATCATATACAATGAGAACAAGAAAACTAGTAGAGATGAAGGTGGATTCAAACAATTCTAGGTACTATCTTCTAGCTGGAAAAGATTAGTTACCATCATTTTTTTCTAGTATTAGTCTTAGTAGAAAATGACTATATGCAAATCAACAAAAAAAAACTAAAAAGTCTGGTATCTTGGTGCTTACTTGGTTTAGAAAAAAATAGAGGTCATTCAGTTGAAAAAGGAGATGTTGTAAGTTGGGCATGTGATTGTTGAGCAGCAAATAATTCCTTCATTTTCATTATTTCTTTCATTGCATCTTCCAAGGTAGACAAGCGATGGTTCAAGGATTTGTTTTCCTCATTCAAGGATTTAGTTTCTTCATTCAAGCATTTGTTATCCTCTCGAGTTGAACGTAACGCAGACAATAATTCAGCCTTCGAAGAAGTTCCACCTTTCAAGTCTTTCGCCTTTACTCCAACCCCAAATCCAAATATATGGCTACGAGTTTGAGGTCCACAAATTTTTTTAACAATCTCTATGCTAGGTAGAGATGAATCGACTTGAACCATTTCTTTGAGTTGAGCCTAAAAATTATATAAAAAAACAATTTCTATCAAAACACATAACAATTTCAAGTAATAAACATATTCAATTTATCAAACGCACATGTTTTTCAATTGCTTCAAGTTCAACAAGCTTGTTATCTTTCTTACGCGTCTCAAAGAAAATAGTCGCCAAATCTGGTGGGTTGCCATGTTTCTCGCCCTTTACATCAAAGTCAAACATGAAAATAACACAAATCTCATAAATATTTCATTCATGAAATAGGTTTACACTAGTACCTTTTGATAAATAATCTCTCGAATAGGCTAACTACCAATATGATGAAGCATCTTCAACTTAGCTCAATTTACTGCATTCTTGCTCCTTCTTGCCTAAATAAAAATTTGTCTTACTTCGTAGCTTTTATTTTGTTTGAAAAGAAAGAAACTAGAAGATTTTCCAAAAGAAACTAATGCCACATATACTCGAGTAGGACATATACAAGAGTATTGAGTTCTCTGTCAAGTCCACCTAAAAATCCATCATAATGGAAATTCAGCTATCCTTCAATGTTACTGCTGCAACAATGCTGTCATTACTACTTTGATCCTCTCATCAATAAGTGATCACAGGAACTGACGACAACTACTTTGTATTCATTTGAATACATCCCAGATGTGGAAATGTTGCAGCAATTCTTGAGCTAGACAAGAATTTTACTAAGCAGTTCTGTGTGTTTGAAGCTGCTCCTCAGGTATGTACATATATTTCAACTTCTTTCTAGTTTGTCATGTTTGGTGAATGAGGAATATGTTATTAATTTATTAACATGCTATTTTCACTCGCAATGGTTAAACAAAAATTCCACATCCCATCATCCTATATATTTCTTTCATTAGCGAGACATTTATTAACATTACGAAATGCAGTGCACTGAGAAGTGGCAAGGTACAGGGCATAGAAATACTGGAAATGTCCAAATAGAATCTACCTATTATAAAAATGGAACTATTGGAAGAGAACAAAAAACCTCATGACACACTGTACCAAGAATGAGAAGTAAGTGGTCAGCTCCAGAGATTGAGGGACTCATGGTGCAGTCTATACCAAGCGGGTGATGCAACAATTTAAAGCACGACAACTATTTCAGTAACATGGATCAAACAACTGGATATATTTGGTGCTAAAGAGGGAAATCAAACGGTAAAAGACTGGAAATTATACTATTTAATCAGTAGGCATACCTGGAAACTTTCAGAAGCAAAATGTTCCTTTACTAACCATTCCCATTCTTTTTTTATCTACTCCCCTTGGAATAGTCCTAAGAGATTGATGGGTAGGCTTATCCTTCACATATTTTTCATGCAAGTGTCCTCTCCATTTGTTCCATAACTCATTCATCCATCCCAAGATATGATCACGATGATCATTCATGTCCACGGCCTCAAAATTATGCTACAATTATTGAAGCATGAGTTGAGTTATTACCAAGGGAAACCTATCAGGAAAGCATCATAAAATGAAAAAGATCTCTTCTTCTAGTAGAATAAGCAGATATTTCAATAGAAAAGAAATTTCAGTAGCACAACAAAATTCCAGTAGTAGATATCTCCTACAACTACTTTTTTTCTTTTTGATCTCTGTCACGACCCGGGAGCACCCCTAGTCGTAACCGGCGTACTCGACCTCGAAGAGGTCTAATACAAGCCTCTTAGCATTCATTCATCGCATAGACACTAAAACCATAAGGAATTTAAAACTCTCTTTACCAAGAAAAACA
>JAJOOS010013750.1:0-34940 GCA_029582725.1 Solanum chiquidenum
CTTAGTCCCTATTTTCCCGTTAATTAATGTTGATTGTACTTCCGCGACCGATGAAGTGAGATGACAAGTTTGAGAGGCTTGTTTGGGGTTCCTTCGGGTTCCTCATTCGCCATGTCACGTCTAGGCCCTAGGCTTGGGTCGTGACACCTGCTCTCACAAGCTTCAACTCTCGTAGTGAGAGTGTTAATAGAAATTAGCAGAGGGGTCAGTGCAGCTAGAATCGCAGCCTTAATCATTAAGGGGACAGACCTCTCTAATCAGGTGGCCCTCACGTCAACTGAGTGGGCAAGATTCCCCATCTTCAGGATCACTGCCTGAGTGATCTTGGTTTGCTGGGGGGAGAGGAGGTGCTTGGATACTGTGAAGATGAGGGAGGGATAGAAGTACCTGAAGGTTTGGAGGTATGAGTAGGCAAAGATGCCTCTGTAGGTATTGAATCAATGTCCACCTTTAGGGATATATCCACTGGAGCTTCCTTCCTCCTGTTAGCCTCCTCTCTAGTATACTCGGCCTCAATCCACCGGATGTCAGTGGAGGAAGATGGGATCACCTCAAAATCTCTAGCAGCATTTGGGGGCACTCCAACGCGCTGGCAGAACTCCATGATCAATACAGGAAATGGTAGGGAAGTCTGCTTCTACTTGGACCTCATGGCCATCTCATTCCCAATAAGAAGCCCCAGGTCAATGCTCCTCTGGGACATGATAGATCCAAGGCAAGCTGCCTTTGCATGACGCAGAATGGCCTCGTTCTGGGATGGGATTATGGTGCTGCTGATAAAGCCAAACTAGAAATGAGCAGCAACATTCAAGTCCCTTTTTTCAATAGGGACTCCAGCCTCAATCCACCTCGGGGTGGTGTCAGAAATCGAAGGATCCAACCAGCCCTTCAGGTCATCTAAAGACTGAGCAAAGGACAACCCATCATACAGATGTGTAGAATGCAGCATTCTACCCAATACACTGTTAATATAATTACAGTTGCACCCAACTTCCTTACCCCGCACCATGAACGAATTAACTAGTCTGAATTCGCTGGCCTTTTTTTTGCTTTCCGAGACTAGGTCACCATAAGCTATATAGAACTCTTGCACCTATGACGGAATATAAGGGCCTTGGGGCCTGGTGAACTGCTCAAACTGGTGGTGATGGAGGGTGTCCCACACATCAGGGTACTTGCTTTCCAGCCCCTCTGTAGATAACAGCTTCTCCTCGAGGATGATTCGCAAACCATCTCCTTTCAACCTATTAAAGAGTGTAGGCGGAGGAACAACTGGTGGCACGGGAGCCACAGGAGGTGCATGTATTGGCACTTAGTCAGCTGGTGTCGAAACAGGAGGGACTCTGTTGGATGCGGTGTGAGATCTAGCCCGAAGCTCAGACTGCCAGGACTGGAGAGGTTGGTCATCATCAGGCTCAGATAAGGCAGCCTGGGATCTAGAAGTGGTTTTGTCAGATATGGGTCTCTTCCCCTTTCCTTTGTCACCTGGTTGAGGTTCTTGCCTTCCTATTTTTGGAGGATTTGATCCCCCTTCGTTGATTGTTATACCCCGTACTCTTTTCCGGGGTTGCTCATCTACGTTTGTCCTTGCCATGCCTACAAAATATGAAGAAAGAGTTAAGAATGACTTAATCAATTTCATAGAAAAGCAGTTGCAGAACTCGGCGAGTTGCCAAATCGCCTTGGCGAGCTGAATCAGGCTCGCCGAAAGAGTTGGCCTCAAATATTTCTGGCAAGTCGGAGATGGGAAAAGCCTTTCGGTGAATCGTCGATCTCATTCAGCGAGCAAGGGATAGTTTGCCGAAAGTTACAGTGCATAAAGGGTTCAGGGGTGCAGAAAAAAGGGCGATCAAGAAGTCTTTCAACGAGTCGACGAGTGCCTTCGGCGACATCAGGCTTCTCACCGAAAGTTACAGAATCTAACAACACATAAAGCAAGAATTTAAAGGCAATATGGGGACAGTAGGCGAACCGCCGAGTGGTTCGGCAAGCTCGATCCAGCTCGCCAAATGACCTAACGTGCCTATTTTCAACCTAAATTCTCGAATTCAACCCCGCAACCCCCGAAAACAAAATCAAACAATGCACTGCTCAAATTAGAACTAGACCCATAGCGCCCATTACCCCAGAATACTCAGACTTCTCCCAATTTTTCCAAATTCAGTCAATTGACGATCTTTGCCCTTATGAACGGAGTCACCCACTCGATCATTAAGAAAATTACATTGTTTGGCCCAAATACGGGCTACTCCGACTTCACCCAACTAAACTCAATGATAATCAAGTACGACCCCATGAAATTTAATTCCTTTTAACGCAAAATTTACAGGATTTTAACAATACACTCAAAACAGGCAAGATGTTTGTCACGACCCGAGAGCACCCCCTAGTCGTAACCGGCATACTCGACCTCGAAGAGGTCTAATACAAGCCTCTTAGTATTCATAACATTCGATATATAGAAATAGGGAAGAATAAAAAAAAACCTTATTTAAATCAATCTATTAAAAAGCCTAATTAATATGCAAGCGGAAGACTATGTCTCACATGGCCATCTTAAGACAATCTCAAAACATACTAGGGACACTGCCCTTTCCAATTTAAAGGAATACTAATGTCTATTACAAAGGCTTAAACATGAAAACTAGAATTTATGAAGTCCTTGTCCTCGAACATATGACGACATACCAAAGATCTTGAGAGAAATCTAATCCCAAGCTTCAACTCCTAGCTAGATCAATCACTTTCCCGCACCTACACTTTGTAGAAAAATAGAGGGAAAATATGGATTAGCACAATAAAGCACTAAGTATGATGACCATGCAAAAACATGCTTTAAAAACGGACATTTTGGTTGGAAACCCATGCATATGCTATTTTGAAAAATCTTCCAAGTCATAAGCAATAAAGGCACAGTTTACATCACAACCAACATATAAAGCATTTACTTTACATTTATACTTCATCTCAAGTAATGATGATTCACAAGTATCAATATGCAACACATAAACATGTACACCAAGTAAGATACAAGTTAACATCCTAGGGTCTCTATCTAGAGTCAACCTAAGGCACACTTGAGTGAGACATGAAGTGGCCGCCCCTACAACCTCTTCATACACACCTAAGTATTTCTCAAGGCTACTATAGACAAGAACCTTTACATTTCAATATAACATGCTACATAGTTCATTTCCTTAATATAAGAGAGATATGCAACATATTAAAAGGGTGTCAAGTCAACATTCTTCCTTAGCGTTATTTAGGACACAGTCATGCATTTAGGGAACTTTCATACAATAGCCATTAGGGCATACGGAACTCACTTTAGTACCTTCAAAGTCTACTCGTGCCATGTGTAGATTGCATCCCATACTACTACCTACATGTTGTAGAACCTATCCAATAACTAGAGTGCACATCCCTCATGATGGGAATAGACATTAACCGACATAGACCATGCAAGCTAGACATGGAATCCGGAGTCTACTTTACTCCGTGGAAGGTGTTCTACTTGCCAAGGGTAGAACTAGTAAGCAACCCATGTAGGCACATGGTTTAGGGGATATCCAAAGACGTTCATTGTACTTTAGCCTCATACTCCGGAAGATCTACCATCTTAACCATATCCACTCGGTGCTTAGCCTTAGTTCCCATAGAATAATTTCATTCACGAATGTGTACTAGAGAGGGCACCATCATTAGGTCTATCGACTCATAGCACATCTACCAAGAAGGGCACCACAAGGATCTACCGATCAAGGTTGATTTAAAGATAGCTCATTGACTTCCTTAGAAAGGGTTTTCTACCGTTATGGTCCACCAACTCTAAGTTAATCATTTCACACAAGAAGGAGGTTACCACCATTAGGTCTACCGCTTCAAGGTTTTACATTCAAATAGGGTCCTAGATTCATCATGAAGGGGCACCATGCTTAGGTCTACCGGTTCAATACATAGCCTAGAATGCCTTATTAGTCATTTATAGAAGGGCACCAACTTAGGTCTACCGATCCTAGACATTCATTCATTCATTCGTTTAAGAATAGATTACCAATATAGGTCTACCAATTCATGCACAACTAGACACTTAAGTCAATATACATTCATTACTCAAGAGGAGGATGCCTAAGCCTACCAAGTCGAGAGATCACATTCCATAGCTTTCATGTATCAAGAAGAGGCACCTAAGTCTACCAATTCAAGACCTATATCACATTATAGATATCCTTCACATTCCATCACCATCACATATGAACAATAAGAGAGGACATACTTTCAATTACAATACAATAACACGTAATACAAGATCACCTTGTGACCATATGAACTCCTTCACATTAGACCTTCACATATATAACAACATGACAATACATCATTTCCCCATACATTGCCTTCATGGCCATATCACAATACAATATAACATATAAACACCTCCACCATAGGTGGATCAAATCATACAAGAACAATTCTACTACTCATACCATGAGATTAGGTCAACTTACCCTTCATCCAAGTCAAAACCACCATTACTCAATTCTCCAACAATTCATCATAGATAGATATAGATAACCATAGAATTCAATAATACAAGTCAGTCTAAGCACAATTCCATCAATATATAACCACAATCATCATACCCACTTCATAAGCCAAACTTAGGAATTTAGGGAAACCATGGGTTCATGAAGTTTTTCACCTTAAAACATCAATTAAACAGTAGCATAATCATAAATAATCGTTTGAAATCATTTGATGCAAGAACCCATGAGTTTGAGTAAGAATTGGGGTTTTTCATAACTTTTGAAAACTTAGAAACCATTTTGAAGTTGGCTCTAGGTTGAAGACTAACCCTATATAAATGATGACCATACCTTTTTGTCAAGAATTCCCAAGAAATTTGATGAATAAAACCTTGAACTCGAAACCCTAGCTTCCCACCTCTTCTTTTTCCTTGAGTTGAGAGAGAAATATTGATAGAGAAGAACTTTGGAGGTTTTGATTTGGGTACTTTAGAATAATGTGATAAAGGAAGGTTTTAAGACTTAAAACTATTTATATTTATCATATAAACCTTTTAAAATCAACCCCACATGTTAAAAACTTAAAACGAAATTACTTAAAAACTCCTAGATAAGACAGCCCCGTTACGGACCACACCCATCTAGACGGCTCGTGAAAGTGGACCACGGCCCGTTAAGGTGCCCATGGTCCTTAGGCAGTAGCTCCTCTTAGATCTTGCCAACCTTCCTTGGCCAAGGCATCTTCACGGCCATCTATACGGACCGTAGTGATGACCATTGGCCGTAGAGAGGCTCGTGAAGTTGAGGCAGTGGCTAAGCCACAAGGCTTTGCCTCACTTGCCACCAAAGCATCTTCACGACCCCCTTCACGAGCCGTGGTCAAGATCACTGGCCGTGAAGTGGTCCGTGGATCCTTGAGGCAGTGTCTAACCAAGGTTGGAAGCCTTGGCCTTTGGCAAAGCCCTTCCTTCCTTGGCTTGGCATAAGCCCTAGCAACCTTAACCAACATCAAAAAGGGTCTTTCAACATTGAGTCTAACACGTGCCTTGACGTTGACTCACTAAACTCTTTCAAACAAGACTCGGGACAACCATACTCCATCAAAACACATAAGCTCAAAAGACTAGTTTCCGAACGTCATGGTCGCCCCTTAACGTTCAACCTTAAAACTCATCAAACTAAACTTTAAAAGTCATTTCTCATAATTTTAATAAGTTACCAACTCCTAAAACACATGTGAAGCTCTAGTTCTTCCTACTTCATTTTTAGGGTTGTAACAATGTTTGAATTTAAAAACAGGTAACAATCATCCTAGCACTACCAGAGGGGCCCAGCACACATAAACACGAAAGATATTGCTTGCATAAGAGTGCAAATTAATAATAAATGCGGGGTTTGGAAAACTCACCTTTAAAGATCATTAAAATAAGATTGAGATGTTAGGCGGCAATGTAATCCTCTCCGAACACAAATCAAAAACTAAAATAAGGTAGATAAACAAGAAAAATATAGACTACGATGCTGGTGTGAATTTGACAGAAATAAAAGCGAGGGAAAATGAAGAGTTGGAATTTTAAACCTTTAGCCCATTTACAAAAATAATGTCCAAATTTCACCATTCGGCGACGTTAGTTGCGCTCGCCAACCCACTCGGTGATATGCCGATTATTCACTTACCTCACCGAGTTTTTACAAGCCCTACAGTTAATGTGGGGTTCCAATTGGTGGACTACGTCGGGATCATCGACCTGGTCGGTGACTCGCCAATGATTTTCTAGGTTTGCCGAGTTTTACAGACTCCATTTTGAAGATGTCTTGAGTTAAACGGCGGATTAGGTCGGGAGGGCCGACTTATTCGACGATGCGCCGACTGGATCTTGTAGCTCACCAACCTGCAATTTTCAAACACTCTCCACACTTTAATCTACAAAATCAACACCATTATTTCTAAGACAAAAATAAAGCAGTAAAGGGTTTTGGGTTACCTCCCAAACAGCGCCTTAGTAAATGTCGTGGCACGACGCAAGTCGCCACCTAAACTCCAATTTTGGGGTTAGCCATGGCATTGATGTTTACGTAATCAACGACAAAACTTCCAATGCAAGTGTCTACGATCGTGCAATAGTATAATAACCTAACCAAGGGTTGGGGTCGAGTCCCAAGGGAGTGGTTTCAAGAATTAATAGAAAAATAAAATTTAGTTCTAACTAGTCGTAGCTAAAGACATTAACGATTAAAAACATTGTAAATTAAAAGGGGACACAAAAGTGTCAAATATCAATTTGGGGGTTTTGTCACAAGTATAGCAGAAAATAGTAGAAATAACAAAGAAATCTATGAGTGAGAGGGGATTCTTGGGATATGATCGGAATACGGGTTAATCTAAATTATTGGGTACATGCTTTCAATAGAGAATTTATAGAGTAATAGTGACTAGGCTAAGCTATATGTGGGAATAAATTCTCTCTCAATCAACTTACCCCGTTTCAAATGGGTTCCTCTCGAACACCCACTTGCTGCATGAAGACCAGCCTACGCCTTACCCCACTCACTCTCTCGAGCTGAGTGTTAGGATATGGGACTAGGGTTCACTCTCTCGAGTTGAACCTCATGTCGACCCACTTCTTAGGCTATTAATCTAGTAGTCTTGGTTTCATGACCTTTCTCTCGAGCAAGCCAAAAACACATAAATAAACTTGTATTTGCAACTACATATTTGTTAAATTCATCCACAACTACAAGACGAAATCACCATTAAACTACATCTAATATATAAGCAAGCAAGACCCAACAACAATCTTAACCCATATTCGCTAAATCCCACCCCAAGAATTGGGGTTTTTAGCCATACATCAAGAGATAGAAATTTATACCTAAATGAGCTTGCATTCTAGTGGGTATGAAGATTTAAGTCTTGTTACAGGCCAAGAATGAAGAATGCAAGAGACCCAAGTCCAAACCCTTGGAGATGAAACCATCTTCTTCTTCAAGTTTCCAAAACCCTCTCAAACTCAGAGCAAAAATAAAAAGTACTAATATTATATTAATTGTTCTATACTGAAAATCTGATACTAAGCTATAACTCTTCAACGAGTATTTATAGTTTTCAAAAAATTTGTGCTGCAGTGGATCATTCGGCGACATTAGTCGGAATCACCTATCAACTTGGCGATTCTCCCTTTGGTGTAGTTCATCGCCGTCTAGCACCATCCTTTGGCATCATCATGCTATGGGTCATTGGGCGACATAGTACTACTTCGTGGAACTCCTCGGCGATGCGCCGACTGCTCCCTTTTACCGCCAACTTGATCGTTTCCTTCAGGGCTCACCGCACTAGAACAAAAGGCGAAGTGAGACCCTTTGGCGACTTGCCAAGTGGACTCGGCGATCCTCAGGCCTTCATTTTCTTGTTCTTTTCAATTTTTTTGTTCCTTTTTGTGAAGTAGTGTCCATGCTTTCCTTCAAACTTCAAATACCTGAAACTTGTTTTCATCAGATATTGAGATAAAATAAGCATTTAAGGACACAATTTCTATTAAAATATAGCCCTAAATGAGTCCAATTTGTGGACTCATCAACACCCCCAACTTAAACTTTTGTTTGTCCTCAAGCAAACTCAAGTTCATCTGTTCAAAAAGGGTGTCTCAAACAGTGCTACACAAGACTCAATCATGAATGCACACATAAAAGTTCAATTTGCTTATGCAAAGATCAAATGTGCACTGAAAGATTCAAATTGTGACTCACCAATATCAAAGAGTCTCATGCTCACAATACTTGCTTCAAATGCAAGTTCAAGCTCAACTATAGTGTTCAGACGCCCTCACAGAAAGGATGATTCCATATTCACACAATGGTTCACAGTTAAAAGCTTCAGAATTAGATGCAACGCTCACTCTCACAAGGAAGAACACAATGAATGCTTTCACCCATAGGTTTGCCCATATTTTCCGATCAACATTTGTTTCAACTCACTCAAGATCAAAAAGGTCTCTTTAAGTCATCCAAGGATAGAGCAATAGGCAAACCTTGGTAGGGAAGTACCGAGTGCAGTGGTCGACCCAATACAGTATTAATGTGCTCGATGTGACACTCCACCTCCTTGCCTCGAACCATAACAGACTTCACCGGTCGAAACTCGCCAGCCTTCTTCTTATTCTTTGGGACCAATTCTCCATAGGCTACGTAGAATTCCCAGACCCAGGAAGAGATGTAAGGACCCCGTGGCTTAGTGAACTGTTTCAACTCATGGTATATGAGTGTGTCAAGAACCTTAGCATGCTTGCCTTCCAAACCCTCCACAGATAGTAGCTTTTCTTCTAGAATGGTTCGTAAGCCATTGTCTTTCAGTTTGTTTAACAGCCTCGGTGGGGGAACTATAGGAAGTGTGGAAGATACTGAGGGTGTCTGGGCTGGCACTGAGTCTGTAGTTGGAGGAGAGGCAGCTGAGGGAATACTAGTTGTTGTGTGTTGAGATCTGGTCCGGAGTGCGTCACTTCGGTTAATCAAAGGTTGTTCATCCTCTGGTTCATCAAAATTTGGCTCAATAGCTACTCCTTTTTTAGCTCTATGTTTCTTCCTCTTGCCTTTGTCTCCCGGCTGGAGGTTATCCCCTCTCCTCTTTGGAGGATTTGATCCTCCTTCATTGATTGTAATGCATTTAGTCTTTTTCTGTGGTTGCTCAGTTTATTTGGTGCGAACCATATCTGCAAAATATGGAGAGAAGTTAAGAAAACACAATCACACTCTAGTACAACAAATCTTGTTGCAGAAAAACTCGTCGATCCCGTCGGTGAGTCGCCGAACCACTTTGGCGAGCTAAGTCTGGCGCGCCGATGAGGTTGGCTAAATAATTAAGGCAAGTTGGTGGTAGGAAAGTCCTTTCGGCGATTCACCGGATACTTTCGGCGAGCAAGGGTTTGTCCGCCGAAAGTTACAGTGCAAAAGGGTCTCAGGAGTAGCATACGAAAGGTGATCAATATTACTTTCGGCGAGTCACCGAGTGAGTTCGGCGACCCATGGCTTCTCACCGGAAGTTACAGTCTCATCCATCTTTACTTGGTATTAAGGGCGAGATGGAGACATTGGGCGAACCACCGAACGACTGGGCGAGCTCGACCCAGCTCGCCGAATGGTTCAATCCACTTTCTCGAATTCAATCCCGCAAACCCCAAAAGCAAAATCAAAGCATGCAATAACTAAATTCAAATGAGACCCATACTACCCATCACCCCTAAACACTCAGATTTTCCCCGGACTTGCCGCATTTGGACATATGACAATGTTTGCTCTTAAGAGCGGTGTCACCCTCTCTATCATTGAGCAAATGTTCGACATTCAGCACAAACAAGGGCTACTCAGACTTCACCCAATCAATTAGAACAATATGCGATCACAACCTAACTCATTTTAAAGCACATAGATTACGAACATTCGACAATCAGTCAACACATGCAAGTTTTTGGAGTTAAAGTACGCATGTAATCATTCTAATCCTATCAGAGAGGCCCAGCACACATCACTAAGAGACAATTATCGCAAATGAGTACAAAAATTTTCAAATGTAAATATGGTAAAAGGAAACCAACCTTCAATGACAATTAAATTCGATTTGAAAAGCTAGGCGGCAAAGTATTCCAGTTTCGAGCACAAGTCCTAAACTAAAAGGCTAGAGTAATGCTAAATTAAAGAAAATGCTACCTTAGTGCGAAGTTAGGAGAATTGTGAGCGAGGGAAAGTGAGAGATTTTAAATTTTTGGACCTTTGGCCATTATAAACGGCTCAGTTTACTCTAGTTCGGCGACGTTGTTGCGATCGCCGATCCACTCAGTGAATCGCCGAGTGGTCCCTTGTCCCGCCGATTGTTACAGACTTGTCAATTTCTTGGGAGCAAGGTGGCGGTCTAAGGTGAGATCGCTGACCTGATCGGCGACACGCCGACCTGTTCAGCGGTCCACCGACTGACCATTTTCTAGCCAATCTGCATTTTTCATCACTTTTCCTCATTTAAACCTACACCATTAACACACCATTATTTGTAAAAGCAAATGTAAGCATTTAAAACCTTGGGTTGCCTCCCAAGAAGCGCCTTATTTAACGTCGTGGCTCGACGCGAATCCTTACTCACTCCCCATTGGTTAGGTTGGCATTAGTGTCACTATGTAACCCCAATAGTTCGTTTGAGTGAAGAGGAGGCACCAAATAATTCAGGAGTGTCCTGATCAGTTGGATCGATCTAGAATGAGAGCCAACCATTTGGTTCAACACTGCAATACTCTCCGTCATCTCTTCCAACAGTCGATCCTGTTCGGTGACTTTTTGAAGAATGATTTCGAGTGTGTGCTCAACATGATTGTTCTCCCTGTCTCTCGACTGCTTCCTCTCGTGAGGAGGTATGTACCTCCCAGGACTCTTGCACTGGTTTTCCATCTCTGTTATTCTGGGGGGCAACTCATTCAGTTGAGTTACCAGTGCAGTTAACTCAAAGTCTATCTTGACTTCTTGGTTCGACTCAGCTGAGTTACCCACATTCCCAACGTCCATCTTTGGGGAACCTACCTACACCAACAAATTTAAAGAGAACAAAACTAAAAATAAGGTTAGTAAACTACAACTAAGAAGAACAAAAAATCTACTAATCTAAGAATTCTCAAGTAACACCACTCCTAGGCAGCGGCGCCATTTTGATGTTTAGAATTTCTCTATTCATGTAATCAACGACACAACTTCATGTACGAGTGTCTACGATCGTGTGATAGTATAGTAACCCAACCAAAGGTTGGGGTCATGTCCCAAGGGAGTGGTCTTGAGAATTAATAGAAAAATAAATTTTAGTTCTAACTAGTCGTAGCTAAAACCATTAACGATTAAAAACATTGTAAATCAAAGGGGGGACACAAAAGTGTCAAATATCAATGGGGGTTTTGTCACTAGTAAGTAAAAACAACAAAAATAACAAAAATTCAAGTATGGGGAAGAGTTCTTGGGGTGTGACCGCAATACAAGTTGAGATAAATAGTTGGATTCATGCTTTCGCTAGGAAATTTGCAAGATAATAGTGAGTAGGCTAAGGTTTAGATGGAAATAAGTTCCCTATCGGGCAACTTACCCCGTTTCAAATGCGTTCCTCTCGGACACCCATTTGCCGCATGAAGACCAGCCTACGCCTTACCCCACTCACTCTCTCGAGCTGAGTGTTAGGATATGTGACTAGGGCTCACCCTCTCGGGCTGAACCTCATGTTGACCCACTCCTTAGGCCATCATTCTAGTGGTCTTGGTTTCGCGACCTCCCTCTCGGGCAAGCCGAAAACACATGGGTGGCTTTGTATTTGCAACTACAAACCCATTAAATTAAACCACAACCACTAGGTGAAATCACCATTAAAATGCATCTAATCTATCAGCAAGCAAGACCCAACAATAATATCAACACATATTTGCTAAATCACACCCCAAGAATGAGGGTTTTTAGCCACACATCAGGGAATAACAAAATACACCTAAAATGATAGTGAAATCAAATGGGTATAAGAAATTAAACCTTAATTTAAGCAAAGGAAGAAGAATGGAAAAGACCCACTTTCAACTTGGGGAAGATGAAAACCTTTCTTCAGGTCTCCCACAAAACCCTCTCCAAACTTGAGAGTAAAATAAAAGTACTAAAATTATATATCTAAAGCTGATAAAAAAAATTGTTCCCTAAAAACTGATCTTTCAACGAGTATTTATAGTTTTCAAGAATTTGTGCTGCAGTGGATCATTCGGCGACATTAGTTTGAATCGCCAATCGACTCGGTGATTCGCCCTTAGGTGCAGTTCATCGCCGTCTTGCACCATCCTTCGACATTATCGTACTCTGTGTCATTGGACGACATAGTACTGCTTCTCAGAACTCCTTCGGCGATGCGCCGACTGCTCCCTTTTTCGCCGATTTGATCATTTCCTTCAGGGCTCAGCACACTGAAACAAAAGGTGAAGTGAGACCCTTCGGCGATTCGCCAAGTGAACTCGGCGATCCTCAAGCCTTCATTTTCTCGTTCTTTTCAGCCTTTTCGTTCCTTTTTGCGAAGTAGTGTCCATGCATTCCTTTAAACTTCAAATACCTGAAACTTAAAGGTTTTCATCAGATATTGAGATAATATAAGCATTTGAGGACATAATTTCTATTAAAATATAGCCCTAAATGAGTCCAATTTGTCGACTCATCACAATCGCAAGCCACTAACTCTCACGGTCGCAAAGGTCACGACGGTTCACATCGTGATTGCGAGACCCATGTACGCGATCACAAAGGCAAAAGAAAAGGGTTTCATCCCAAACAGAGCCTATGGGCCACGATTGTGAAGGCCACAGAGAAGACACATCGCGATAGCAAAGGTCAAAATGACTTGCACTTGAAAACCAGCAACTCAACACAAAACACAAGGAAAAATGCCCTAGACTAGACCCTCGAAAATCGTTCCGAGTTTGATAAGAATAAACATATTGCTCCACTAAAATCGGTGTTTTGGACTCAACGAAATCATTGAATTTCTGAAAAAAGGTCAAATGACACAATTACCCTCCTGGACTACTCTTAAGGTTTAAAATTCAACTTTTATCTAAACACCCAAAACTCAACCCAAGGCCTCAGAAACCTTATCAACCACCTTACTATCTCAAACTCGATGTTTCGGACACGTTGGAATTGATGGAGTCCCCATCCAATGCTCGAAACTCAAAATGTTGATCAAAGTCAATCATACCAATGATACTCGACTCAAAAGGGTCAAAACCATAAAAACACACTCGATCGCACAAGGGACCACACAAACCATTCCCGCAATACAAACTAAGCATGAAAACGGTAAGTGGAAGGAAAAAATGGTCAATTCACAATTAAAGAAAATTCAAAAGAAATGGGACATTACAAGAATCTCATCAAGACCTATTGTTTTCCCCTGCTCATCCTATTAATAGCATGCTTCACCTCTTCAACCTTAAAACACCTACAATACCCAAAACTCCTATGTCTTTTAGGGGTCATTTGGTAGAGTGTATAAGAATAATGCTTAACAAAGTGTATTAGTAATGCTTGCATTAGTAATGCATGTATTAGTTATGTTTGAATTAATTATACATAGATTATTTTAATGCATTGTTTGGTTTGATGCATTAAAAATAGTATGTATTGCATTAAAAAAATTATTTACGAAGATACTCTCCACTTTTATGGTGGAAAAGATGTAAAAAAAGGTTTTGAGGGACAATTGAGTCTTTTATCATTTTAATGCATGCATTAAAATCATTGCATTGCTAATACCTAGAAATCCATGGTCGTATTAGAAATGCACGCCTTAATACACAATAGAGTGTATAACTAATGCAAGCATTAGTTATACATAGGTTGAAAAAGAGTACCAAACAAGGTACTAGTAATACACAAGGCTAATAATAGCATTAGTTTCCTCATACTTTCTACCAAACGACCCCTTAGAGTGTTCCAACTCACCCCACACAATGTCTATGTCCTCATCGCCATTCAAAAGTCTGTAGAAGTACGTTTGCCACATTTGCTTAATGAGGCTCTCCTCCACCAACACCTTGCCTTCTTCATTTTTGATGTACTTCACTTGGTCAAACTCTCAGGCCTTCCTCTTTTTCGTCTACGCGAGCCAGTAAAACTTTGTATCTCTTCCCTTGTACTCCCCTAGTTCAATATACGTTCTTTTGAAAGCAGTCGTCTTTGTTGCTGTAACCGCTAACTTGGCCTCCATCTTTGCTGCCTTATAAATTTCCCTTTACCTACTTCTCGTCATCATTCGTGCAGCCCACCCACTTCACATACACAACTTTCCTTGTTTGCACTTTGTCTTAAACTTCTCGATTCCACTACTAATCTCCTTGGCGTCAACCAAAGTTATCCTTTGACACCTCTAGCACCTCTTTAGTTGTTTTTCTAATGTAACTAGTTGTCTTACTCAACATGCTTCCCACATCCCCATTACTCCTCCAAGCCTCCATTGCTTGCTCCCCAATTATACAACAGAGGACAAATGTCAAACCATCCTATTTAGTCCTTGGCCGAACATATAAATTCTCGTGGCTCCTCCTCACTTAATTTTCAAGTTCATCACCAAAATAACCCACTATCCAACAAAAAAAAAAAAAACGCAAAACTATTATTAATTCCACTCTCCATAAAGGTAAATGAGAAGAAGTTGAAAATGAGAATGCATTATATAAAAAAAAATGCATTATAAAAAATAAAAAAAGAGAAGAAAATGGAGTTCATTATCAATAAGCAGGTGGTGGGTGAATCCAAGTTGAAAATGGCATTTGCATTAGTGCAATTGCAGCCTGCCCCATTGCGATCTCTTGTTAATGTCCGAAAAAGAAGATTTAGTAATCATTGTTTTCAACCCGCCTCTACTTGTTCGCTCGCTCCTAAATCGCTCAACACTCAATTCTTCACCCGAAAAGGGAATAATAATTGTTCTATAATTGTAAAATCTTCTGTGAATTTTTCCCCTATTGTGTCTCCGGAGGATGAATGGGGTATTTGGATGTCTCTTTTTGCAACTGGCGCTTTTGGTCTCTGGTAAATATTCTCATTATATTGTTCACATTGTTAATTATATTACAGCTCAACAATCCCAATTGTTTCTTCATTGATGATCCTCATATTTGAACTTACTATGTTTGATTCAGAGGCTTTGTGGGCATTTGTCCATGTTTCATTGTGATTTTTTTTTTAAAAAGGTAGTTTTTGTTTTCAAAGTGGAAAATGATAAGTAATTGAATTTGTTGCCTTTGGCCATGAATACATACTGTAGTTGTTTTTGACTTTTTCTGACTAATTTGGAATGAAAAAGTGAAAGCACTTTTTTTTTGGTTTTTTAATCTTGAAAATTCTGGATTCTTGAATTCCAGAATTCCAGAATTTTATGGGCAAAAGTGTTTGCAGTTCAGCTTTGGAAAAAAAGTGAATTTTTTTATGGCCAAACGCTTAAGTTAATACTTGAATAATAATCTGATGAATTTTTTATATGTTTACAGAGTGAGAACAAAAGCTAATAGGTTCACATGAACTCTGAAGCGGGTCTCTAGATTCTCCCCTGATTTGAATTGTATAACCATCTCATCTAGGCAACTGGTTGAATTGTTTCAACACACATCTTCAGTTTCCCCTTTTTTGTTTATTGGTGTCAAATTCGCCTAATAAACATTTATGTGGAATTCCAAAGAACATATGTTAGATAGGAGGTTATGGAGGTCACTTATTAAGGTAGGAAGTTAGTTAGATAGTTGAGCGTTGTCCGAGTTATTCTTTTATTCTATTAGCGGTACCATTAGCTATGATATTACTCTTGTAGTTGCTTGTCCTTTGAGTTTGGTTATTATCTGTGGTTTCTTGTACACTTTGATTATCGTTTTATATGTGATGACTATTGTTAGGATGATTAGTCAGTTGTCGATAGTATTTTGTCATGACTTTCTTCATTTTTGTTATTTCTTTCTGTATATTGCTTTGGACTATTTTTTTTTAGTTGAGAGTCTATTGGAAACAGTCTCTCTACCTCTAAGGTAGTTGTATGGTCTGTGTACTCTCTATCCTCCCCATACCCCACTTTGTGGGACTACAATCAATATGTTGTTGTTGTTGTTGTCCAAAGAACCTATGTTGGTTTGACATCTGAAGTATGAGAATGTACTGAACTCTGAAGGTCAGAGAAGACTAAAATTGGGAGTATGGTTAGTGCTGCATTGGTTAGCACATTGGTGGGGCTGACTACAAGTAATATGGGAATTATTCCTTATGAAGCGCCAGCTTATTCAGTTGTATTGAAATATCTGCTGCCATTGACAATACCGCTACTGTTGTTCAGAGCTAATATGCGGGATGTGATACGCTCTACCGGTCCTCTACTCTTGGCTTTCTTGCTCGGATCAGGTCCTTTTGCTTACTAAAAGTACTGCTCTTTTCTCTTATCTCCAATATTGGTTTATATCCTTTTGCCTGAATTGCTGAAATTAATGCAGGCAGTTGTTTCTTATAGTTCTAGTTGAAGAGGTACTCTTTGATGGACTAAACGTTGCTAGTTTCAGGATTTAGTTTCATTAATTTGTCAAGACGTTGGCAAACGAGCTTGATTTTTCAGTAAATACAATGTTTTCGAATGAAAGCTAATTGGATATGGTCATCCAATAACTTGATAAATTAAATATTATTTTGTGCTGTTACTTTGTTAGATCATTGTTTGTCCGGCTACTTGGCATTGCTACTTGTGAGTATTTCAACCAAGAATGCGGATAAATCCGCTGTTTACATTTTTGGGAGCAAAGGGTTAACCATTAAAACTGTATTTTGAGAACTTTCTTAAGATAACGCTTCACAATGACAAGTATTTACAAAGGCTCTTCCAATTTTTGATGGTAAACCATTTGTGACTTTTCTTTTTTTGTGCTAAAATGGCGTTGGAAGTACTTAGTTGGTGATTGTTATGAATGAACGATGTGTAACATGCCCAATCAATTAAAGATGACTGGTGATGCATCATTATCTTTGTTCGAACATGATAGAACCTAAAGATGCCTTAAGAGATGTAGAAACACGTGCAGTAGTAGCTACATTTCGAATTATTGTTTCAGAAATGTAACAAACACTACTCTTCAATTTTTTGATATACCATATTAAGTTTGATTGATGAAAAATGTTTTCTATAACTCATAAAAATTACTCAGGTTTACCTTATTTTGAGAAGCTCCGTGCCTGACTTTAGAATCAAGATATTCTTGGTTTTTTAACATGAATAAACACTTACAGTTCAGTGGTGATGTTCCATAACTTTTCAAACATGGTGAATTCTAGCCACCACGTGGGCAGAAATTGACAGATTAATGCTTGTGTCATCTTCTTTTTATTGTATATGCAAGGCAATCTACTAACTTCAACTTTCAAGTAGTGTGTGAAAGCCTTACGTTGTTTTCATATTTTGTCTTCCAATGTGACAGCTGGGACGATTATTGGGACCATAGTGGCATATATGATGGTTCCTATGAGATCACTTGGTCAAGATAGTTGGAAAATAGCTGCTGCCCTCATGGGCAGCTACATTGGTGGAAGTAAGTAGTGTAACTAAAACTTTTTTTTTGTTAGGGCCTCCATGGAGGTTAGATGTTCCCTGTATGTTTCATTTGTTTTCTTGTCATGAATGTATATATAATCGGAACCCAATCTCAGAGATGAAAATTAAGCCGCAACACAAGATGAAAATTAGGTCAATTGAACTAAATAAAGGAAAACTTTGGTGTCAGGTTCAATATATTTAGTGGCTTACTTTTTGGTCAATGGCAATATTTATTTTAGATATTCTTGAAGCTGGCTGAACTTTCCTACTGTTTGTACATGTAATTTTTTAAAGTAACTAAAGAATGGTTTCTGATGCCGTAATGACATGAACCCAAGAACTTAAATCACTAAGAATGAAAGAACTATAAGTTTGCTATTCCAATTGTGTATTTCTGAACAACCTTTTTGAAGGAAGGAAAAAGGACAAATATATCTTTGAACTATCGTAAATGGTATGCAAATACCCTTCGTCATACTTTTGGGACATTGGTGCCCCTGTCGTCCAAAAACTAGAGCATATATACCCTTTATACTAACGAACATACACGTGTGATAATCTTATCCACCGACCCGACATTTATTAGATATCGGATCAACTGATAAGATTGTGCCACGTGTCCCTGTTTCGTCTTCCGTTAGAGTGAAGAGCATATATGTTTTACTTTTTGGACGGCAAGGGCACCAATGTCCCAAAAATATGACTGAGGGTATCTGCATATCAATTACGATAGTTCGGGGGTATATTTGTCCCTTTTCCCTTTGAAGAATCTGTAAATTTCTAAAAGCAATGAGAAGCACTTCCCTAGGAGATCAGTACAAGAACATCAACAAATCCAGTGTAATTCCACAAGTGGGGTCTAGGGAGGTTAAAATGTTCATAGCCTTACCCCTACCTTTATGGGGTAGAGAGGTTGTTTATGATTGGCCATTGGAACCTCCTCCTTTTATCTGGACCGGTAGTATGAGCAAGCTCACGTAGGGGGAGTTTAGGAAAATCAGTACAAGTATTCCCTTTGAATTCAGTTTTGTTTGGAATTTTTTTTTTTGATAACCGAGAAATCTGTCGGTGGATAATGAGCCCGCCCCTCTACCCTTCTCCACTTAAATACCAGGCTTCGCTTTGCGTGGTGTGGGACTTGAACCTCCGACCTATGCCACAAATCCTCTACCTTTTGCCACTCAATCTAGGCCTTGGGGGCATGGAAAAATTAAGAAATATTTAGGATACAGTTTTACACAGTAACTTTGTCATTGCCGAATTTCCAGTTTGATATTGAGTGAGCTATTTAAGAAAAGATTTTTGATGAAGGAATTTCTTGCAAACGGAAATAATTATTAGGAAGTCCTTTAATTTTTAGAGACAAACCTGGATATCTTCAGTTTGTTCTTCCTAATTCTATATTTTCCAGTGTAGGAATCATGTGAAATGTCATGCTTATATTTGATGTTGCATGCAACGTAACTGAGACAATCACACATACACGTGCACACATACATATATTTATGTATATTATGTACATGTAATACATTGGAATCACTTTCTGTTGGGGTGGGAATCTATTTGTGCAAGAATAATAGTCTCTCAGCAGAAATACATCATAGATAGTTCCTCACCTTTGAGCTTGTCGAAAGAGAAAGAATGTATTCATTACAAGCACTTTTGCAGCTTCTTTATTATCCGTATAATGTTCTCTCTCTGGTTTTGCAGCCATTAATTATGTTGCTATCTGTGAGGCACTTGGTGTGTCCCCATCAGTTATGGCTGCAGGTGTTGCTGCAGATAATGTTATTTGTGCAATATATTTTATTGCATTGTTTTCATTGGCCTCCAAAATACCTCCAGAGGCTTCGGCATCAAGTGATGGTAAGTATTATTTAGGACATAAAAATGATGTCATGAGATGTTTCATATTGCTCTTCGCATTTGTATGCATTTCCTTTGATATTTTGCTTAGTTTCTCTGCTTATAATCAACTTAGTTCTGATAAGAATTTTTTATTCTATGCCTTGTAATTCATCATCACTGGATTCTGATTTTCTCTTTGAAGTCGTAGTTTATAAAGATATGGTCATGGTTGTATCTTTAGTTGGTGATCTCTTGATACTATCTGCTATTATAAGCAAGTTTCAGTTGCCTAAAAAATAAGGCAAGTCCAATTGCCAAGTAGTTTACTGTTGTATTATTTTTGCAGATGCTACTCAGGTTGTGAACTTAGACCCTAGCAACAAACCTGTGCTGCAGATTGCTACAGCAGTTGCCGTTTCGTTTGCTATTTGTAAAATTGGAACTTGGTTTTGTCGCTTTTTTGGAACTCAAGGATGTGATCTTCCTGCTATTACAGCAATAGTTGTTCTTTTAGCGACATTATTTCCTGCATATTATAGAAACCTTGCAAATGCTGGTGATGCAGTTGCAATAGTGTTGATGCAGGTAATTGAAGTGCCTCAAGTTTTTTATTCTACTCTTTAAAGCATCCGAAAATCATATCTTGAGTCACACTTTAGGTGACCGACCAATCAAGGAAAACACAATAGAGCAAGTTTCTTGAGAACCATATCTAATTACAGTACAATTAGAGAGGTAAAATTGTGTATACTACTGAGTTCATAAGTTGCATGACTGAACGTCCTTTTGCTTTAAGTGTTAGTTCATAAGCATCCTACTCTTGTAGTTTCTTGTTCTTCAATGTCTGTTACTATGTATTAATTTTGAGAAGCTCGAAAATCCATTATAAGACAAGTTGTTTCTTGTGTGAAACAGATATTATTTGCTGTTGTGGGTGCGAGCGGGAGTATTCGGAATGTGATGAATACAACACCTAGTATATTTGTGTTTGCTTTAGTTCAAGTAAGTGTACATCTTATTGTGACTCTAGGATTAGGGAAGTTATTTGGGTTGGATGTAAAGATGTTGGTTTTAGCATCGAATGCTAACGTTGGAGGGCCTACAACAGCTTGTGGAATGGCGAATGCAAAGGGATGGGCCTCTTTAGTTGTTCCTGCTATCCTTGCTGGCATATTTGGGATTTCTATTGCCACATTTCTTGGCATTGCTTTTGGAATCTTTGTTCTCAAACACATGTAATTTGAGGGACTACCATTTCTAGTTTCCTCCTCTCTTCACTCTTGTGTAGTATTACTTATCTCTTCAATTCATTTTGCTGCAAATCTCCACTCTTGGTGTTATCCTCACTTTTGTTCAATACTTTTAGACACGAAACACTACCAAAATATTACTAAGTCACTCATTAATTTTAAGTTATCGGTGACATTACCTTTTTTACTAGTAGTATACCTAACTAGTCAACTAATCCGCGCGACCTTCCAACTCAGATTTTTTTTATTTTAAAAGGTTCTTCTATGATTTTTTATCACTTCACCGTTTTTAGTCTTCTATAAATACTCGTATAGTATATACTTATATATACTATATAAGAAGAGGGAATAGCAGGCACCAGACCGTCAACACTTGTGCTGCCTGCTTATTCCCCTTGGATTTCTCTGGTTCATTTAGCTGCTACTTGTTGCCTCTTGTTGTCCAATGAAAAAAATGTAGTCCATTCATTTATGGCCCACTTCAATTGTCATTCAACCAACAATGGTAAGATTTCCACATTTATTCTCTAAAGGGCCCACTTCAATTTTCAGTTTTATCACATAGTAATTAGTACAATTATTTTGGGCCCACTTCAATTAGCACCTGCAATCGTAAATTCTTCAAATATCGTTTTTGTAAATGCTAATCTTTATTTGCTGATAAAAATTAGTTGACTCTCAAAATTCTATTGTGCCTCATAAAATGGGATTGAAAAAGTAACATATATTATTTGAGAATGATCTAAAAATTACTATAAATCATAATAATTAACAATTTAAAATATTTAAAAGACATAAAAAATTGGTTTAACTCTTGAACATAAAAAGTAACATATGTTATTTAAAAATTACATAATTAATTACAATAATTAATAACTTAACATATCAACAAGACAAAAAAAAGGCTAATATTTGTACTGCTTGTGTGACATAAATTAGGATTGGGATGGTTTTAAAAAATTTAATTTTGGTTATACATTATAAAATAGCCGAAAAATTGAAATGATATAATATTTAAAAATAACCCACCGAACTGTCCTATTGACAACCCTTATGTTACTTGTACTCTATTTATTTTTACTTCAATTTAGAAGATATGTTTCATTTCTACCTTCAATCTCATCGCTACATTTATTTGTTATTTGAAATTGAAATTAAAAAGACAAATATGTTTCTAAATTAGCACACTTATGAGCAAAATATATTATAACAATCTTTACTAATTTTTTAACAGTACATAATATATAACAATAACAAAATTTTATCCCTATTGGGCCCGGACAACGCCCGGTCTTTCTTTACTAGTTATATATGAAAAGGGAATAGACACGCCTCTCCGTCCACACGTGTGCTTCCCTGAAAATAACATTGAACTCGAGGGGCATTTCGAACATTTCAGCATCACATATTTATCATTTTGCTGCATCAACCTTAACGCCTCCTTCTATGTGAAGCACCGCCACACACCTCCATTTCCACCTCTATTCTCTCCTCTTCCTCTCCAATTCCGTTTGCTTTTTAGCGGAGTTAACAACTTCGTTCTTCACTGATTCTAACAACACCTTCGTCACTTCGTCTTTTCTTGTTCTCAATTTGGTACTTCAATGGCTACTACCTCAAGTAAGTTGTTTGTGTTCGAAACCCCAATATTGAAAAACACCATTCTCAACTCCAACCCCAACCCTAACCTCAACCCCTCCCATTCATTCATCTACAAAAAAAAATCCAATTCCAATCACCTCAACACAAATTATTCATAAAAAAAATCATAGAAATATCTTAAGAAAGAACTGAAAAATCAATTATTGATAACCCCTACAACCTACACCAGTTGCGCTTAATTTTGCAACTAGCTTAAATAATATTGAAATCCTTTTTGGGTGTGAAGTAAATAATCAAGAATTGAACTAGGTCTTAAAAAAAAAAAAACACCTCAGATAGCTGAAACTCTGAAAACGACTGAAAATGAAAGTTCACTTTTAAAAAATCCAAACTTTGACTGATTTCAATGATTTTGGAAGTTTTTTACCTTCTGATTTGTAAAATTGAGAGAAAAAACTCAGAATTGAAAGAGGTCAGGTGAAAATGTGAAGCTGTAGAATCTAATGTTTGATCGGAATTTTTTTCAAAAATTGTGTGCAGAAGCAACACACACAAAAGTGAAACAGATGAAAGGAGAGAGAGGAGAACTAAGGTGGACTAGGAAGAATTAAAAATTAATATTAGTATTAACTTTTTTTCCCTTTTTTTGCTTTGGGTTGGAAAAAACAAATTAATTTTCATTTTAAAAAGAAAGATTTTACTTGTTAGACTTTCACCCATTTCTCATCAATTACATATTTAAATTTTTAGTTTACAATTGACTAACTAATGTTGTTTATACACAATTAAAAAAATATATTGCATAAATCATGAAGTAAGTCTTTTTGAAGAGAAAATCTTAATGAAAAATGCATAATCAGAATTATCATTTAGTAATATTTATTAAAATATTTTCTCTATGTTGAACAAGATATTTTGCCGAAGTAATTTTTTATTTTTTTTGTATTTTAACATGCATCTTAAGGCTTTAGCTTGACATATTTAAATTTGATTGGGTAAATTCATTAATAAAAAATTGAAATATTTCCTAAATTAAAAAATGATTATCAAAATTTCTAGGGAAGAGGAATATTTATAAGAAAATTTAAGTGCAAAACTACTTGCTATTGAAACAGCTGATGATATTTGTGTATTTAGGCATAAACGGTCTGGGCTGCTCCGAGGAATTTTTTTGTTGGTTACACTACTGTACAAAACTATGGTGTCAAACTCTTTATTGCGAAGCAGGACTTCTCTCCTTTTAATGTGGTCGATCGCTTGGCATAACAATTATGTCCCTTATAAGACGAGTATTTCTCTATATTCTGAAGCTATCCTCCGACAATCCATGAGCTCTTCATGATTCCGCATCTTACACCACTTCTTTTCATTGAATAGCGTTGTAATATTCTTTTTTTTAGCACATCAGATGCAAATATGGTAAAAAAGGAGGCCTTATCACTCTTCAAACTGCTTTTCCCTCTTAGTTGCAGAGGAACTTTGTGATTGTTGTACATTTTTACACCACAGACGCTCATGTTGGGCCCGGGCAACACCCGGCTTCTTTTACTAGTATACTTACAAGTGAAGAAAAAAAAACAATTATTTTTCTTAAAAGGAAGTAAAGAAAGAAAAGAATTTCAAGAAAATTTGTGTATATTTTGAGTATATATATATATATATATTTGATACCTATTTTTTCTTAAATAAAAAGAACCATAAATACATATACATATATACTTATAAAAAAAACCACCAAGTGATTGTCTGTATCGATTTTCCGGACATTGAGATAAATGAATCATAAGAAATTCATGGTATTCTTCAATAAGATTTCTTTTTAAAACTGATTCACAAAAAGACCGCTTCTTCAATAAAAGTACTTGTTTATCTTTCCTTTTTTATAATTTTTTAATAAATAAGATAAAGTAAATCAATAGAAAAAAGAAGAAGTAAAAAATAGATAAATAAAATTCTTAATTCTTAAGAGGTGCTTACGTGAATGTGTATATACCTTTGCATAAATATCGATAGACAGAGTAAAAATAAAAATAAAATGCCTTTAACCAATAATTAAGATGAGTATAAAATAAAAATTCGTACAAATTAAATATGAATGTGTTGATTATATTGAGAGTCATGATTACTCGTTTGAATAAACAACAATTCATTTCAATGTCAAACATTTCGATTTTATTTAGGTTGACATATCCTTGTTTCATAGTTACTTTTGCTCCTTCACGAGCATTTTTCTGTCCTACGTAATATCTAAAATCACTCCTCTTGAAGAATTATATATCCTTGCCCGTGAAATCATTCTAGATATTGACATCAATTAAGATCTTCTTATTTCTTTTTCTAATCTTTTTCTTGTGCTTCTTTATTGTGTAATTAATGCATAATTAAAAATTAAAAATTAAAATTAAGAATTATGAAGATTGGAGGTGGAAGAACACAGAAATACATATTAAGATTAAGATATCTAATAAAGAAAACAATTATAGTGAGAGATGAAACGTTGATTAATTAAATTTTAAAACTTTTTGAACTAAAATGATATAAATGACAATTGAAGAAAAATTGATCCAGAACCTTTTTATTTCTTAGGAGAAATAATAGTTTTAGTCCCTGTGTTATTATGTTATGATGGTTTTGGTCCTTGTGTTATTAGACTAACATATTTAATCTCTAATTAAATAAAATGTGTAATTTCAGTCCTTATACCTAACTTGATGTTAACACCGTTAACTTTTGGCTATTCTTTTTTATTATTCTTAAACAATCTTCAACTCAGGAATCTGTTGTCATCCTTTTCACTTTTAAAATTTTCTAAGTTAACATTTTTAAAATAATTGATCACAGTTTTTTTTGTAAAAGATTAGAAATAAGAACAAATGGAAAAGTTGTGATTCAATTATTAGAATATATATCCATGGCCCCAGAATAAAAAAAAAATGTGTTGTCCTTGCATTGGTTGCCATTAACATCATAATATGGATATTCATCAACGTAGATTGTGGTGCAGTGATAGGACCTTTCCACCCTTAATCAGAGATCTCGTGGTCAAGCTCTGGTTATGGAGAAAATCCTGTTGGAAGTGTCATGTCACACCCCTAACTAGAAAGGGGCAGACATCAAGGATATACACAAGCACCTGCTAGATATCTTACTAATCTCATGCCAAAGCTGAAGATTCATAAGCAGCGGAACCTATATGAAGACACATGCTAAAACATTGATAACAAAAAGGCCCGTTGGGCTACTTTACAACGAAAACAAGACTAAGTCTACGAAGCCTCTAAAGAGTATGCCTCTAAGAATCTGATAACTAGTCGGGACAAGACCCCGACATACCCATTTTGATATATGAACATATGTAGCAAAATATAAGCTCTAAATATCTGATAGCTCCAGGTAGAGGTGGAGCTTACCAACTGCTAAACTGGAAGTCTCTAGTCTACTGAAAATGCTAGTCGTCCTAAGTACCTGAGCCTATAGTGATACAAATGAAACGCCAAAATAATAGGGACGTCATTACATACAAAACATGTACTGGTATGTAAAGCAAACTGAATAACAAGTAGACATCAAATATCATGATACAAAAATCTGAGCATGTGTATGCAAGAGACATAATCTGTAACTGGAATTGTGACTAACCTCAATGGTCCTCATCGAACATTTTATGGCTTAGTCATTTATATATATATATATAATCCCTATAATTTTCCTAGGTGATATCTTTACTTCATTATATCGCTTATTTGCTCTTTGTAAAGCTAATTGTCAGGGAATCACATGATGGCCTACTGACGGCGATTAGTGAACCCTGTATGGCATCTGTAGCCCACTGTCACGATCACGCGTGAAATCTCATAGTCTGGTAACGAGGTCTATCAAGGCACGCCCCCCAGGACTCCTGTATGGTCTGCCCGCAGGCCTGTATCAGTCATGTGAATCCACGATGGGAAATTTCAACTGACCATATCTGAATTCTGTGGACAGAGTAGCATCGCACGTAGTAGCCCTAAATATACCCACCCTACGCTGCAGAGTAGTCTATAATCTCAACTGCTTGTAATTATTTATAATAATTAATTCATTAATCACATAGCTCGTGATACAATTCGTGATTACATTCTTTAGCTTGAGAATCATATATCTGGTGACCTATGCACTTACGAACAGTCTGTGGCTGGCTGCTTTCTTTAATTTATGCAACATGTACACCACTAACTTCTAAGAGTTCCAACTGTGGACAAATGTAGTTGTGTGAAACATATTACTTCCTTGAAGAGTACTATAACTCTATAGGTTTAGGACTCCACATGAGAGAGTTTATAAAATCTATAGTGACATTTATCGGAAGAACATGCGAGTTTAGGTCGTGCCTTAAGGGCAAAAGAGGTTTCAGCTTTACATACCTTAATTCGGGACTTACTATCTTATGTCGTCAAACTTCTTTGCTGACAACTTTATCTATAACATAAAATCATAAAAGGATAGTATAAGAAACTAATCAAGAGTCACAACAATGCCAAAAACACAATAATGGTTTGCGAGCGATAATCTCAATAATTACCACAGATGTATGGTGTATCACCACACCCTTCTCTTTCTCTACATTCCAAGTAGGCTTATGACTTATTTACATGTTCAGTATTACTCCTCATACTTTAACCATAAAGAACTAGCCCCCTTAATCATCCACACTTAACATAAAAGTAAAACTCATGGCCTCCGATCACCATCCCACCGATTCCTTGTTAACGATGTCAAATTCCTTTATAAGCTCATAGTTTAAGTTGGTAGAGAACTAATGCCATAAATTAAAATGATAGGAGCTCATATAACCAGCTACAACATATTCTTAGTGACTTAGGAATTTCATCAAACACTTGGTGAGCGACAAACTTTCAAGAACTATAATAGTCGCGTTCTTTATACCTCGCCTTTCGTTTTAATGTAACCAGCTTACCTCCCCAATACAATACCATTGACCCCTCATTTGGTCAAACCAACATCCAACACAACCTTCTACAAACTCCCTCCTCACCAAAACATCAAATACAATGGGTAAAACATGAACTCACGGCTTTCTATCACCGTCCCGTGAGTCCTACCCGCAAATTATACTTAAAGCATCCTTGGAATACTATTTATGAAGATAGAAGAGGATTCATACCTATATATCAAAGAGAAGCAGCCCCTGCCTTTCTTCATTCTCCAAGAACAATACTTTTTCCTTCAAGAAAACATTTAGCTAAGTATATCTATAGGTCTATGGAGAGGAAGACACTTGATTCTTGAAGAAACCAACTTACCTTAAGCTTTGGTGGATTGAAGATAAGAAAAACTTGAAGAAATAACTTGAAACCAGTCCTTACACGTTCTTGAGTATATGAGAAATTATATCCCAAACTTCTAATATAAAAACAACAAGTTTGGCCGACTTTCTCTAAAGTTCCACATGTCCCGCAGTGATTGGGCAGTGCGCGCGTCTGTTGTAGAATGAACATAACTTTTAACTCCTATATCATTTTAACGAGCTATTTATTTTGCTGGAAACTAGACTCAAATACCTTCAATTGGATAGGTTGTAGGCCCTCAACTCATTATATATTAGGAGATATGCTCATTCAAAGTCAGATGAGAAATGAGATCATTTGTAGTATTCCTCCACAATGAACCTTTAAACTTTAATCTTTTCTTTAATGATCTCTTTGGCCTAAAACTTTTGTTTAACCCTTCAAATGACTAAATATAAGGGTTGCATGGTATGCTTAACCATTTTCAATGATATACCTCCCCCGATATCACATCTATGCATTGGTGTTTACGAGTCGCAAACGTATTTTAAGTTACGGGATATTACATGTCACCCCCAAATGTATCCTGTAATGCGGAACCCAAATTTAGTCAGAACTCCAATACGAACGTCAAACACCAGTGAAAAAAATGGATATTGAATCTGCTTATTGCATAAGTAGATGTTTTGTGATTTTATTTCTTTTTATTTTGTTCATCTACTAATATTTGAGTGTTTGACTTCAAATTATTTGTTAATTTAGAAGAAAAGAGACGTAAAGAAGAAATTTGGTGACATTATTGCTTAGTTTTTATTTATTATTATTTTAGTTTTGATCAAAATAATTTATTTATTTTTTAAAAATAATATCAAAAGTTAATGGTGTTAAATTTAAGTCAGGTATAAGGACTAAAATTACTCAATTTATTTAATTAAATGTTAGGTATACTTAGTCTAATAATACAAGGACCAAAATCACAATCAACTAATAATACAAGGATTAAAACTATCATTTCCCCTATTTCTTACTCTTTTTTTTGGTTAAAAGAGGAGATATTATATCATAATATTATGTATCAATACAAACAAATGTGGTTGCATTATGGCTAGCACACGAGATATCAGGCCATATAACTTGGTTACAATTTAAATTACATTGAGGCTTATAGGCTTGCGGAACATAACTTTTTACTTTTTCTGCTTCTAGTATCTTCCAAACAAATCACGGTGGAACTCTCCATTCCTCAAAAAGCCTATCCAATTTCGTCTTCTGGCCTTCTTTAGCTAGCAGGTCCGCCACTATATTCTTTCCTCGAGGCTCATGCCTGATTGGGGGGTTCCCCATTCTATGGATCAAATCCCTGCATTTATTTAAAATATTTGTGTGAGTATCTCTTTCTTTTTGAAGAAAGTTAATTACCTCTAGTGAGTCAGTTGCTATCTCCAAGTGTTGAACCTGTAATTTTTCAGTTAGAAGAAGTCCATATAATAGAGATGATAGTTCAACATTTGTTGACGAGTTTACATTAATTTTTACACTATAACCAGCTATTCATTTCCCATCGGTGTCACGCAAAACACCCCTGCTCCCCTATTTTTGTGTTGTGGTTAAAAGATCCATCTATATTTAATTTATATCATAGTTCGGTGGATCCCAACTAACAACATCCTTGTTTTCCGTATTACATTTTTTACTCGTGTCCTTCCTAGTTAAGTGTATAAATTTTATGGTTCTCTCGTAGGGATTGGTCATTGGGATATTGTCTTTAGTATTATTATGATAATTATGGTTTCTAGATAGACATATATTCCAAATATAGAAGGTAAGGCAAGGCTCCAGTCTAACTTGTTGTTTATAATTCTTTTTTTAATCTTACGACAGTTATTAAGCCAATCAACATCATTTGAATCTGCTATCCCCTGATTTCATTCAACATACCTAAATTGTCCCAGTATTGATGGACGTTATTGCACTGTAAAAAGATCTGTGTAATGGTTTTGAGCCTACTACACATAGCACAAAGAGGTTCAATATTAATACCTACAGAATTAAGGTAATGACAGGTAGGTGGACGATTAAGATTACAGAGCCACATAAAATATTTGATTTTGTTAGGACAATTCAGGCTCCAGATCCAGTTGTAATCCTTAGTGTTCTGTATGATCATACTATGATTATCCTTAGTGTTATGTATGGTCATACTATGATTATCCATGGCATGTTTATAAGCAGAATTTGTAGAGAAAAAACCATGAGGTGTTAGGGACCATGTGAGGGTATCAACTGGATTAAGATTTCTGGGTATATAAATGGCTTTGATATTATTTTCCACCTCTTTTGGTATCAATAGTTCACTCATTCTGTTTTGGTTCCAAGATCCATCAACAATAATATCACTAACTGTCATAGCCATTTCATCTATTGTACGAGGCCTGTTAATAATGTGGTGCAAAGGCCTACTATTGGGTATCCATCTATCTGTCCATAGTTTGATGTTTTTTCCATTACCTAGATCCCAAATAGTACATTCTTTACAAAATTTCCAACCTAGCATAATATTTTTCCAAGTACTGCTAGTGGTTATTAAATGTTGTGGGATTTTTATATATTCTCCAGGTTAGTTTTGAGAGCAAGGCATCATTTTTTAACTTGCACTTTTGAATTCCTAAACCTCCTTCCCCCTTAGGTCTAGTAACTATATCCCAGTTTAGTAGGTGTAATTTCCTTTTAGAGTCGGTAGTAGCCCATATGAAATTCCGTTGCAAACGATCTACTTGTTTGGAGATGTTATTAGGTAATTTTATATATTGCATAACATGAGTTGGAATGTTATTTAGGGAAGATTTGACTAGAGTTGTGCGTCCCGCAATATTCAAGAATCTGGTTTTCCATCCTGCAAGTTTTGTCTGCAGGTTATCCAAGATGAATTGGTAGTCCCTTTTCAAAGGTCTTTTATGGAAGATTGGAAAGCCAAGATATTTTCCAAAGGATTCGCTCGACTTTATATTCATATGATTCGATATATCATCCTTAATTTTTTGGGAGCAGTTATTAGAGAAAATAATTTTTTATCTAAGTTTATTGATATTTTGGCCAGACCACTCACAAAAGTTCCCAAGGGTGTCTTTGATAACTTTACAGTCATTCAATGTTGCTTTAGACATTAGGACTAAGTCATTGGCAAAAAATAGATGAGAGAGGGAGGGACCATGGGTCGAGATTTTTATGGGATTCCAATTTTTTGAATCGATGACTTGACTAATATTATGAGATAGAACTTCCATGCATAGTATAAAGATATATGGCGACATAGGAAGTCCTTGTCTAAGTCCCCTTGACGATTTAAAGAACTCGGTTCTTGACCCATTTACAAGGATAGCGACATTACTTGTGAATATGCCGGACATTATAAGGTTTATAATATTAAGAGGAAACTTAAAATAGTGAAGAATGTATCTTATGAAAGACCATTCTAATTTGTCGAAAGCCTTTTCAAGGTCAATTTTCATGATGAGGTTATCAAGCTTTCCTTTCATTTTCTTGAAGTGGTAAATGATTTCTTGTATGATGATAGCATTATCAGTAGCTTGTCTAATTTTTAGGAAGCTTGTCTGATGGGGCCCTATCAATTTTTCCATTATCGGTCTTAGTCTTCTAGATATGATTTTGGTTATGATTTTGTAAGAAGTGTTGCAGACGCTGATATGAAGAAAGTTTTTTTTAAGTTGTAGCATTTTTACATTTTGGAATCAAGCATACATGTGTGTAGTTTATCTTTAGGAACACGATCTTCCTTGAAGATCTTTTTACAGAATGAGATCACCGAGGCCCCTACAATATTCCAGTAATTTTGATAAAAGAAGGGGTGAAGTCCATCTGGTCCCGAAGCTTTGAAGGGTTGAAAAGATCTCACAGCATCAAGGATTTCCCCCTCTATTGGTTCTTTTCCTAAGTATTGGCTATCATTCAGAGAAAGACTGATTTTTCCATAAATCAGTGGGTGGTTGCTAGATTTTATATGACTAGAATTAAATATATTTTTAAAATAGTCAGCAGTGTGCTGAATAATGAAGTTCTGGTCATATATCCAGGAGTCATCATCTAGTTGTAATGATAAAATCTTATTTCTCCTTCTACAATTTAAGGTGAATGTGTGAAAGAATTTTGTATTAGCATCGCCCTCATTTAACCAATTTATTCTATATTTCAGTTTCCAAAACTCCTATTCCATTTTCAGAATAGTATTATATTCTTGTATAAGATTTTGCTCGAGGTTTATTAGGAACTGACTTTAGGATAATTTTCAGATTTGTGTATACCTTGTAATCTCCTTATGAGCTTATTCTTCTTATAGAAGGTATTCCAAATAGTGACATCTCTTTCAAACTTGTTAATGGACGTAGGAAGATTAGGATTATTATTCCAAACATTTTGAATAATATTAACAAGTTCAGGGTGAGAAGACCACATAGATTCGAATCTAAAAATGCGTTCCTTTTTAAAGTTGACATTTTTTAGGACACTAAGTAGTAATGGACAATGGTCTGAGTGAGTTCTAGGGAGATGGAGAACTTGGGCGTCCGGAAAACTCATGAGCCATTATATTCATTATTAGCAAAAAAATGGTCCAGTCTTTCAAAAATGAGGGCATTTCTATTTTTAAACCTTTTATTTAGCCAAGTATATTTACTATCTTTGAAACCCATGTCTATAAATTCACAATAATTTCATTCCAGAAGTCTCTCGTGCGAGGGTTACTTAAAGCATTCCCGGCTTTTTTTTTCTAAGTTAGATAAAAGTTCGTTAAAATCCCCACCTATAAGCCACCTTCCACCAAAGTTATTTTTGATAGTTTGGAGATTTTGCCATAATATTTTACGCATATTTCGATATGTACTAGCATAAATACAACTAAATAACCAGGAGATATTTGTAACACTTACTTGATCATGACATGGATTTCCTGTTCAGTTGTAGCAATTTCATCCAGTTCTAGCACGTTATCATCCCACAGCACAACGAGACCTCCTGAGTTTCCTACGACTGGACCTCGATCATTTTGTTAAAATGAAAGTCATCAAGTAAAACTTGGTGATTCACAATTTTTGTTTCAATCAAGGCTACTAATGGTGGCTTATGCCGATCCAACAACGATCTAAAGTTCCTTCTAAAGTCAGGTCCATTTCCTCCCCTACAATTTCATATTATTAAATTCATGGATACGTTCAGTTGGGGTGGTGTTATCATCGAAATGTTCCTCATGGATTCTAAGGGGGATTCCTTGTTTCTCATTGTTGACTTCATTATCAACACATAACTCCCTATCTATGAGATGTAAGGGCTTCTGATATCTATTAAACTTTTTAATGGATTTGATGGACAAATAGGGATGTATTTCTTTTCGAATTTTTCCTTGAATATTATTGCTTTTATCTCTTCTAACACAACTATTTCGCTTCTTGTCTCTAACATTAGTTCTAGAGTTTTTTCTACTTTCTGGGTGTTCATATTCATCGGTATCAATGATACTAGTTTTATATGGGGTGTTATCGAGGGTGTGTGCGCTTTGTTGTTTGACACAAGTGTTCCCATGCTCTTCATCGACCTCAATTGGCTCATAATTGGGTAGAAAGGTTCGTTCCCCTGAGGTATTCCCTGCGTCTGCCAATAATTGCTTAAAAGTTCTATGTCTCAGATGCTCTGGAAGATTTGTGAATAAGCTAGGACAATCATTTGGTGAGGTGTTTCTATCTTCGGATTCTTTTATTGGAGCTTCTAGTGTTCCTGAGATATGGGGACTAGGAATAAAGGAACTATTGGCTCTAGTATCAATCAGGTCTTTTAAGTCAAAGCTATTTTGAAGGGGTAAGATATCAGTATTAGGGGGTGAGATGACTGATGTATTGATAGAGTTGATAGAAGATATTTGGCTTTTGGATTGTCGGGTTCTACCTTGTTCAACGGAGCATTGGAGTCTAATACTTTTTCTGTCAGTGAAGGGTCATTTTCCTGGTGATGTGGATGAAAATTGTCACCTACTGATGGTCTAATGGAGTTAGGTTTTATTAGTGTGGGGGTATATTGGTCTTCTTAGGTGAGGCTAGAATAGGGGCCAAATAGCTGTAGTAGGGGGAATTTTTTTATTATGATAGAGGTCCAACCAACCAAAGTTGTGTGAGGCTCCACCCATTTTTTGACATGTGGATCGTGGGGCCCAGCTATCAGTTAAGGCTGAAAAATGAAATCAAAAGGAGAGAGAATGTAAAGTTTGAGTGGGAATTGCAAGACAATTGTGGGGTCCACATCAACTTCAATTAAATAAATTAAAATATTTTATTGAAAATGGAATAGTGCACGGTAAAGGAAATTAAAAATCATATTATTAGTTGATCAATATTTTTATTTTTTATTTTATATCCATATTTATTTAACGTGTTGAGTTGAATATCTATTAAAAAATATTATTCTTATATTGAAATTTGTTTACACTCTATTTTCTTTAAACTCGCGTTACTTTTAAAAATAGTTCTATATTACGAGATAATATAATATTTGTGTATATTTTATTATCTTCAATTTGGTATTTGATGTTAATATACACAAATCTTATCCCACCTTATGTTCCTTTTACTCCTAATAAAATATCCAACTTTTAAATATATAATTAAACGTTTGATATATTCAATAAAAATATTAATAAATATCTATTTTGTCAAAACGGAAAAAAGTTCTTAGGATTGAATATCAATAATAATTTTATTATTGAACAATTTTAATTATCAAATTAACTAAAAAATTCATAATTTGAGTACTATCATTTTTAGTTCATGTATATAAAGTTATTTTTAAACAGAGATTATAATTTTTTTTAAATTTTTTTAGTTATAATATTTTTAAATACCTAATAAATTATGTCGCATCCTAACTGTCCTGCCCCAATTTCATTTCTATTTTAAATATAATTATTATGACAAAATAATATCTATAATTCCAAAACAAGATAGAAACCAGAATAAATATAACTTGAATAAGTTAATGATCATTCTGAAAAAGTAAAAAATTTAAATTCATTTTGGCAATTTTTGATATATTCTAAATAAAAAATACATTTATGAGTTTGCTTTGGAAGGAAAAATGTACCGAAAAGAAAGAGAGGGAAGAGCAAAAGGGATTAACAGTCTGGTATTTGACGTTAATATACACAAATTTTATCTTATCTTGTAATATAGAACTATTTTTAAAAGTAACGCGAGTTTAAAGAAAATAGAGTGTAAACAAATTTCAATATAAGAATAATATTTTTTAATAGATATTCAAT